>AYEL01082586.1:0-64547 GCA_000484575.1 Olivierus martensii
TCACGAAAACCGAAGTTACACCTCAGGATTGGGATGTTCCCCTGGGTTCAGGTGGAACTCTGTTAGTGCTAAATTCGAAGCCGATAAGGAATTCGGGATCGAGAATTTGCCTATAGAAGAGAAAAATAAAACTATTGACGGGCTAATTAAATATCGTGATCATGTCAAGAAAGGATACGATAATAGACATGGGAAACTATTGGATAAGATTGAAGCTGGTGACTCCATTCTAGTACAATGCGGAGTCAAAGGTAAAACACCAATTGTCAAAGGACTGTTCAAAGTGATCAGAATCATAAGGATGAATGGTCTCACTAAGAATGTCCTTTACGAAACGGAAGATGGATCTACCCACACCGCACACATACGTAATGTAAAATAATATCATCAACGGAGTGATAAATCTCCTAAGTAGGGGGGTGTGCTGCACATATACTCTTATAAATTTTAAAATGTACATACTTGTTTAGTCATGGATAAACGTCTTTTGAACTACCACTACTTTACTGTGCTCGCGGGTCATCTCCTACTGTGTGAGATGTATATTTCCCACGCTTGTAGTGAGTCTTTGTTTTTTCAGTTTTTGTTCAGACCTGATAAAGAGTAGACCATGTTATAGTTTTGTACTGTGTATACTAGTAAAATAAATATTTTAAATTTGTGTTTGTTACAATATATATATAAATAATTTAAAATTTAAGAGAGCATAAAATTATATGTAGGTAATTTTCTACTTACGAAGATGATGCAATCGATAAATTCTGTGATTGATCAATGTAATTCATATGCATACGATTCTATGCACAATGGCCTAATGCATCAAAATTATTCTTTTTTCCTGTTTTTTTGTACTTTTGTGTTTGTTAAATTTATTATGATAATGTATAGTGCCCCAATAAAAATTGGTAGTGGGAAATTCATAAATTTAGTACATTACCGAGTTTGACCGTTCCGACCTGTGACATCAGGGGTCGAACTGAATCCGCCATAAATTGAGGACTATCTATATTACGCTGATCATTTTCAAGATGATCATTTTCAATTAATGTACATAATAAATTTTGTATTTCAGCAAATTTTATGTAGTAATGATTTCTAAATTCAGAAATGGTGCAAAATTAGTTATTAATTGTTAAAATTATATTAATATTAGAGGTTAATCAGGCAGAATTAAATTTAATTTGGATAATACCTTTGCGATTTGATTTTTGTTTAATATAAAATAGAAATCATTCTATAAAGTTAGTTGAAGATTAATATATGTTGCATAGTTATTAAATCTGTATTTCTTTTTATTTATTTAATAAATTTGTTAACTTTATTTATTGAGGTTTTGTTCTTTTTAGAAGTTCCTTCTAGTAAAGAACAAAACCTCGATGAGTATAAAGATATTAATAATAATGCAAAAAATTCAATTAACGCAAAAATTCCTTATAATTAACAAAATTTAAAAGTATATTCAATTTTCTTTCTGAACTTGGGAACAAAACAATTATTATTTTTAAAACAATTCTATTCCTTAATATAAGGATCACCTATCAGTATTATTAATTTAATATATTCAATTTTCTTTCTGAACTTGGGAACAAAACAATTATTGTTATTTTTAAAACAATTCTATTCCTTAATATAAGGATCACCTATCAGTATTATTAATTTATTATAATTTAATTAAATTCTAATACACTATATTCATGAAATTAAAATATTGTAATTTTGAATTAAAATATTGTAGAAACTGTACGAATAAAAATAAATATTTATGATGCACTTATCAAAACTACAGGTAATAATTAGTTTGCAAAAATCTTTTTGCTTCAATATAAATATTCAAGTAAACAATTTTTTTTCTATTTAATTACATTTAATAACGGTATTTATAAGTTATTTTATATTACTTTTATGTAATACTATAATAATTATCACAATTATAATATAGAATATATATAATAATTATATTTTCTATATAGTTGTTTTGATTTTATTTGTTTATTAATTGTTTTGTTTGATTTATTAATAGAATATTAAACATGATTTTATAATATAAATTAAATATTTCAAAAATTTTCTATTACTAAAAGCGCAAATATTCCTTTGTAAATGTAATTTGTATATTATTTCTATATTATTAAACTTAGGATCAATTTTAAACTGTTACAATATTAACTTATCAGAGAAGTAAGAAAATTTAATATTATGTCATGTGGAAAGAACAATACTTCATTACTGTACTGTAATTTAAATAAAGTAGGGCCTACTTAAATTTAGTTAGAATTACGTAATAAAGTTATAGTTAATTATACTAAAATTTAATTTATTACCTTAATTAATTATTTAAAGTTCAAAATGGTGTTATCTAACTAGCAACATTTTAAACTTAAAATTATAAATTCGTCAGTTTGAACATGTTACCGGGATATACAAATTTATTGTTATTTTGTGTAAAGTCCGTCATAATTTTATAATATTCTTGATTACTTTTATCCTTAAAGGATATTCATTGCCCATACACTGCCAACAATTTGTGATTTTCTCACAGGAAAATATGAAATATAAACAAATTGAAAAAATCATATAAAAAATAATTAAATTATTTCGAAATATTACTATTTAGTGCTAATAAATTTATAATAAAATTCCAATAAAAAGTATTGTTTTCCAATATAACTGAACATTTGTTATAAGTTATATAATTATCTTTCATGAATTAGAGTCTTTAAATTTAGTAAAATATTCTTAAATTTAAACTGTTTGATATGAAAAATATTTTTTATATCAAGTGTGAGCATCCTTTATCAGGTTAAGATATATATTTTTAATTTTTTATGGAATTGATTTCCTTCTAAAATATTTTTCACAAGTTAATTTATGAAAATGATTTGCAGATGAAGGTTTTTTTTTCTATTTTGTTTCGGCTTTTCATCTCTGATAAATGTTATTAATTATTTGAATAATGTGTTTAATATTGATTTCCTTCTAAAATATTTTTCCCAAGTTAATTTATGAAAATGATTTGCAGATGAAGGTTTTTTTTTGTATTTTGTTTCGGCTTTTCATCTCTGATAAATGTTATTAATTATTTGAATAATGTGTTTATGGAAGCTCGAAACGATTGAAAATTTACTTCTTAGCCTTTTTTACAGAATAAAAATGAAAAATATTGCGATGTTTTCCTTTAATTTATTTTTTTAAAACATGGTGAATTAAGAAAAGAAGAAATACTATGCGAGTAAAAATGGTATTATATCTTTCCAATAAACTTGTAAAGAAATCGACTTAAAATTGCTTCAAGATCAATTAGATTCGCATGGTGATTCAGTATTTTTCAATCTATAATAGAAATGTGTTTATTTGATATTTGATAATATATATTTAGTAAAATAGATTGAAATTCGATTGGAAATCTCCTAAACATTCTATTCAGATATATTCTCGAAGTTTTTCAAATCTTAAATTGCATCGATTTGTAATTTAAGATTTTAGAATAAGAATTACTATATAACACTCTGAAGAATGTCCTGTGTGACGTTTTTTCAGAAAATGTCATGTAAAAAGAACATGGGAAAAAAAAGTCTGAAATGAAAATTATATTTTTAATGTAAAAATATATATTTTGTTTATATAATCCTATTTTGAAATACCATTTTGCGTAGTAAATATTATGCAATATAATCATTCTTCCTTTTAAATTCAAATTTCAAATGGATAACCATATGTTAGACGTAAGTGCATCTAAATGGAATATTCAGAATTCCACTTCAAATTGAATTTCAGAGTATTTTACATGACTTTTACATAATTTTATCGTTAAATCACTCTTGTGTAATAAACAATATTTTACAGGAATCCACTGAAATGACGTCATAGATTGGACTGACACCGGCGACAATATTCGAGACAAATAAATCGAAACCGATTTTCACATGAACATGATGTTAAAATAGCATAATTGGCTACAGCAAAGATTTTGAATATGGAAAACAGATATTATTATTTTGTACTTATGAAAGATTTTCAAAAAATATGAAATCTGATAAATCAATTAAGGAGAAAACAACTCTCTTGATTTATAGCTAGGCTATCTGGCTAATAACTAATATCCAATAATAAAAATTATGATAAATAAATCTTTGACCATTATAAACAATGGTCAAAGATTTGTTTATCACAAAGCAGTCAAGAAATCAAGCGCTGAATCTTGCTAGATACTCTTCTTCTTCTCTTCAGAATCTCTTAAAAGAAAGCAACATTTGCTTTATTCCATACATTGTTGTTATTACTCATTGCTCATTTGAATCAATGTCCTGAAGAATCTCTTTGCTGCTTCAATAAGTCCAAGCCTTTTAATTTTAAAATCATCTTGATTTAATTTGTAGGCTCAATTAAAGTCCGAATTTAATGAGATCGTCGAATTTGAACTCTTCATTGTTTTGTCAACAACTTTTGGTTCATGCCTCTCAATTCGGCCGTATTGAGATTTCGCCTTCTAGTTTTATGTTGCTTTCCTATCAGAAGTAACTAAACAGTAGTTGATTAATATACGAGTTGCAATGAGTGTGAGATACACGATTTGTTTATATCTGTAGTAAGATAGATTGCGGGGTAAAGAATGGGTGGGATTCAACAACCTGCCCAAGATTTTTTCGAAAATTCTGAATATCTATGACTTAGAATTGATTCCAAATCCTTCAGGATGACGTGCAACACGCTAATACTTTATTATAAATCGATGAATTGATATGGTCCAGCTTTCTAATCAGAAGTTCCAGGATCTTAAACGATAGACTTGGTATTTAAGTTGCGAATTATTCGCAAGTTAAATACTAATTTATTGATGACATAATAGCAATATAATAGAAATTAATATCAATTTTTTCAACTTTTGTTAATAGATTTGAAGTGGGAAAATGGCGTAAAAGCAGGAAGGATATAATACGAGAGCTGTATTAAGCAAACAAACTAAATATTTGATTAAAATAATACCAATTGGATAATTTCCTTCAAATTAACTTGTATTTAGAATATTCAGCAAATAAAACTGACAAATCACTGAACAATGTATGAATATTTTAACATAAACTTATAGTACATATTTTTTCCTCTATCGATTTCTATTGACTTGCATTTCTTCAACAGAATATTTATGTCATTTTTGACCATCATTTTCAAAATTCAAAATTAATAATTTATTTCTCATAATAATAAATTAATAAGATGTTTCTCGAAATAAATATTCATTGATGAATCCTCAAGCATTTGTTAATGTTGTAATACGTAATGCTTTCATTCTTAAAAATTATCATCAAATAATAGAAGTACAGTGATACCTCGGATCACGAACGTCTCGGTTCAAGAACAAATCGGTCTACGACATCCTTTGCGAAAAAATTTTGCTTCGCTTTACGAACGATGCTTCGGTTCACGAACACACGCACGAGTGCATGGAGCGCACGAAACTCTGCGCACAGTCTCGCCTCCAGCAACAATCCAGTTCGCCCAGCTCACATGGGTACAGTAAAGTTCCAACAAGTGTTGATGGATCAGCTTATATTTGAGTATATACACTAGTTCAAAATAAATTGTAATAGAAAATGAGAGCGACCATTTGGCATTAATATATCAGCAACTAAAAATCAAAGGTCACATAATTTATCGGTTTCAAATTTTTATCAAAATTTATGTGATAAAGTCTGGGGGAAGGCTTATACATGGGTTTCACATTTTTACCAATTTTCAAACTCTGAAGTCGGGGGGGTCGGCTTATACATGGATCGGCTTATATTTGAGTATATACACTAGTTCAAAATAAATTGTAATAGAAAATGAGAGCGACAAAGTCTATAATACCATAAGTAAAGGCTTTATTCCAAATTATAATACAAAGCACAGGAAACAAACAGATGAAAAACACTAACAGTAAGATCAGCACACAAGTAGCAATGCTACAAAGACAGTCACCAATGTTGCCAACTGAGTTAATGATGACTAGTGTTGCTAAAAATCCACCAAACCATATATTGGGTATTTAATTATTTTATTCATTAAATTTTACAAGTTATTAAATAACACCAACTGGTGTAATAACAAACTAAAACAAAGTTTATTGCACATGTGCAACATTTAAATTTGCAGTCTATGTGAGTATTATGGTGCTAGTCAGATACAATACATTCAAAGAGCCAATCAAACAAATAAAATGTTGATAAATACTCAAGTGAAGAAAATTTGAAATGCAGAACATTTTAAAACCCTGGATGACAATTGAAATCCAGATAAGTCCAAACTAATCCTAGATAATATACTTAAAGCACAAGCACTGACAGCATAGGTTATTAAATACAATAATTTTTGTATGGAATAATCTACTGCTGTCGATGCTTGTGTTTTAACTATATTATATTGGTAAAGCAGTTACACTTTTGAATAATCCTGGATATATGTTAAGCCTAAGACTTTCACGATATATTTATCTTAATATCATATGACCTTTAGAAACACAACAGTGGTGATGAGGATAATCAGATTCCATGATAGAAACTTCTGTATGGCTTCTATTCCTATCATGATATAGGATATTGCTCAAATTCTCAACAACTTGTGCTCATCTTGCAACATGCAGCAACAATAATGGCTTGCCCAGCACAATGTATTATCAATGCACCAGTTTTTGATTCAGAGGGCCATAATTTTGATGAATGGACAAGTATTTTGGATATATAGCAGATGTCTATACAAAAGTATGGAGAATAGAGACAAAGTCTCATACAATCATGTTTTTCAAAAGATCTGACTCACTTTTCTTTCAAAGAGACAATTAAGGCTTGTTTATAGTCCAATGAAACTAACATTTTGTTAGTGCCTAGAATGTATATCAGGCTGCATTTTAATTTCCTTTTTTATAGTTAGTATTATATAACCTTATAACTCTTAATACAGCACCACTAGCAAGTGTTCTAATCTTTTTTATTCTTGTAAAACGTTTTCGGACTATTTATAGTCCCTCCTCAGTACAGATATACTTTTATCACCTATATTACATGGAATTCAATGTATTTCAAACATAGTTCTAAAAAGCTCAGTATATCTATACTGAGGAGGGACTATAAATAGTCTGAAAACGTTTTACGAGAATAAAAAAGATTAGAACACTTGCTAGTGGTGCTGTATTAAGAGTTATAAGGTTTAAAGTTAGCAAGTTGATTTATATAGTAGACTTAGTATTATATAAACAAGAGTAATCTTTAAATGCCTCAATAAAAAATTCAACATTGCTATTTGAATCAAGGACCTTCTTGATTTGAACACTCCACCATTTTGTATCAGATTGCAAAGCATCATGGTATAACCATAAGGTTGAAACCTAGAATGAGTGTAAGGTCATACCCATTTCGCGATTATTATATTATCTTACTTTTTATTATTATAATTAATACTTATTTTTAATTGAGCATTTATTGAGCAACTCAAAAATATTGTCGGGCACATTTTCTGCAAATTGAAACCCTTGGCGAATCGTTTCAAATGCAGCCATTATTTCTTTTTTGGAAGGTTTAGGAACTTCTATTTCATTTGCCTCATTGTCTTTATCTTGATTTTCACTATCTTTTATTGAACTTAAAATGTCATCATCTGTCGGATATTCTGCTACAATAACATCTTCATCCACGTTTAAATATTCATTAAGTGAAATTTTGTCATTTATTGTGCTTATTGATTATAACTGGTTCCAACATTCCTCAATGTGTGATAGACTTTAATTTCTTCCACAACAGACTTTACAGAGTAGCCAGCTTTTATGAAGCAATTCTGTATTGTTATTTCCGCTATATCATTTTGCCACACTTTTGCTAATTCTGACATACACACTCTGAGATCAATTACATTGTCAATGGGCTGATCATTTTCAAGTACAAAAATTACTTTCTTGAGAATCTGTTTTCGATAATGCATTTTAAGATTTTTTTTATTATGCTTTGAATATATGTAATCTATAAATTTTAATAAAAGATATGCTGATATTTTTTATTAAAATTTTGTATTATTAATTTTAAGACTCTTCCATTTATATAAATATTATTGATTTTATAATTCCTCAAAAATTTTTTAATGATTAAAAGGGGTTCCACAATACTGAAAAGGTTGAGAACCATTGTTCTAAGGCAGCATTTCCCAATCACAATTCCTCAATAAGTCAATAGAGATTCCATAAGTGATCATAATTGAAAAATAAACATAATTTTTTTGAATTATGCACACTGTTCAATAAATGAAACACTGAAATTTCTTCTGCCTATACTATTGATTTGAGTTAAAGTTGATATCCTTTGTGGGGAAGGGAAACCAAATAAAAAGATTAAGCTAATAAATTGGTTAAACTAAACAAATCCATAGAAAAATTCATTCTCTAGGGAGCATTAACAATTATTATTGTATTATTATACAGGTATTTACAAGTTAGTGATAATACAAATGTACCATGAATTGTAAATGTAATAATTTTTATGCAGGGGTTCCCTGATGTCTGAAAATTATTTCAAGGATTTCTCCATGTTAAAAAGATTAAGAAAGACTGTTCTAAGGTATCATGATACAAAGATAGATTGATAAAAAAAGTTAAGAAATTTGGCACCAGATGATATTAGTTTGCATGCATAAGTGCAGATAGCCTGAACTATGCTGTAAATATCTCTATAGACTAATATCAATAATATAGATTTAATGTAGCGGGGATTGGAAACGTAATGTAAACAAAGCCCGTTCTAAGAAAAGTAAAGGGGGTTGCTATGGCAACGGTGTTTTAGATCCCATGTGTTGTAACAGTTGTAGTGAGAGTTGTGCCTGAAGAGGGTGCGGAAGCACCGAAAACGTTAGTGCAGAATTTAATAAAGGAAAAAGTTGTAACTATACTGCGTGTAGTGCTGTTTTTTTGGAATTAATAGATTCAGATAGGGTTAAGCAGTTGGTGTAAATAAGTATTGATCTATTAAACTTATGTTTCATGATTTATTTATTTAATTAATTTTTCATATAAATCAAATATTTTTTAATAATTATCCATTAATGCATAGTTTCATTATCAATATTAGCACAGCTATTAATCTGGAAATTACATTACATAATAATCATTCATTAAATATCATTTTTTTCTTAACAAGAAAAATGATTATTATTAATAATGATGATTTATAAAAGTAATGTTAAACATAATAATGAATCACAGAAACAACAAAATTTTTCTTTTCACATTGAAAAACAAAAATGAATACAGTTTACTAAATTTATAAAATGAGGTTTGCAAAATAAAGATATATATATATTAATGAATCCATTAATGCTAATTTAAATTTATATATATATAAATCTGATGGGTATAAATGTAATTTATGTATTCATTGGATATTACAATAAAATAACAAAAAATTTCAAACAAAATAGTTTATAAAAATGAACAAATTATTATAAAACATTCCTTACTTCAGATATCTTATGATCACCACACCAAAATACCCATGATTCATTAACTGCTGCAGGTTGTTGACCACAATCAGACCCCCAAATAACAATTGCTGGCCACCATCTTTGTGAGCCAAGTTTGGCCCATACAAAATCTCCAACTGATACATCCTGAAATCAAAAGAATTTTTAAGATTAAATTTTCTACAATTTTAATAATAAATCTTATTTCATTTAATTAAATAAATCCTATGAGAGTCTTTAATTAATTGTTTGAATATTAGCTAACAGATCAAAAATGATTTTATAAGGAAAATTCTTTACATTTAAAACTTACTAGCATCTTTCGATTTGATATATCAGAATCTGATCCATCTGAATATTCCTGAAATTATTTTGAAATTTATTTTTCAAAATCATACTAATATGGCAATATAAACTATATATATTTATTAAATCTATATACATTTTTAAAAATCTATGCTATAAATCCCAAAGTCTAATTTAGTCAAATGAATAACAATATATTGCTTAAAGAGTTCAAAGTTCAATTTATAACAAATCATTCAGCATTAGATAGCATTAACTTAAAAAACATCCCTTATTTATTCAAAACAAAATGAAACATTTTCAGTTACTACAACCATCTTCAGCTACAAAATTTTAAAAGAATATTTCAAAACTACATTCTAGAACATGATATATATAAAAATTCAAATATAGTAAATAATCTTGTTTGCAGCTTAATTCTAATATGATACATTAATAACACATAAGCATAAAATTACAGATAAACAACTCATTAAACAAACAAAATTTAACATAATACATGAAGAAAATGGGTTCAAACACATGAACCTTACATACAACCATAAACAGAACACATTATTTTACTATATTTTATTCATCTTCATAGCATAGTGCCATGAGAATAAAATGTAATAAAATAATATAGTGGTCTGTTTTTATGAAAAATTTTATTAATTCTTATTTTAATCTATTTTGCAAAAGTATCACACTAACTGTAAAGTACAGTAAGACCCCCTCTTAATGCTGCTCTGTTTAACGCTGTTTTGATATAACATGATTTTTCCTAAATTCTATATTTTTTATTGATTTATTTTGGCACGGTTTTCAAACTCTTATACTTACAGAAATCCCAAATCACATGAAATTATTGCTTTGCTACTCCTTTGCTGTCTTGCATGCATTTGATATCAATGCAGGCAGTGCATACCAAAGTCTGCTGTGGAACTTGCAACAGATTTTCTCAAAAGTTTAGCCACTATTATGGAAATTATGGATCAGTTTATACAAAATGATCCAAATTTTGATAAAAGTTCAAAGGCAAGAAGTGTCATGGATGTGATGTCTTGTTATCAACAATTGCTTGCTGAATCAAAGAGGAAAAGGCAAACAATGTTAGATGACTTCTTAATGAGAAAAGTGTCAAATGAGGAAGGTTCTTCATCACAAACATAAATTTTTACTCGAATATTTTTGATTTTCATGAATGATTTATGAATACAAATCAATATTAGCAATAAAAAATATCTATAATTAATGTAATACAATAGCAATAATACATGTTAGATCGGAAGAGTATATTAATGTAATATAATAGTAATAATACATGCTACAAAATAAAATAAAAAAATGCTATGTATTTACAAAATAAAAAAATGTATATATATTTTTTTATTCACTGTCCCATTTCACCTATTCCCATTATTGCTATGAATATAATAGTAATAATATATGTTACAAAATAAAATTTAAAGAAATGCTATGTATATATATATTTATTCACGTAATAATACATGTTACAAAATAAAATTTAAAAAATGTTATGTATATTATAGTAATAATACATGTTACAAAATAAAATTAAAAAAATCCTATGTATACAGTAATAATACATGCTACAAAATAAAATAAACAAAAATGCTACGTATATTCAGTGGTACCTTGGTTAACAACAGTCTCGGATAACGACGTACTTGGTTAACAACAAATGGCTGTATGAAAAAAATGTCTTGATTAACGATGCAGACTTTGGTTAACGACTCCTGATTATGTGAACTTCCGACAAAATAGAGCTCTGTAAAACAGCTTGTCATTGCATCACGTGATTCATTTGCTCAGTTGTTAATCGTTATTTTTTTACTATCACAATCATTTCAAATCCGACAATATCATTATTAAAATTAATAAAATTATAACCATATAAAAATATATTTAAGTAAATAATAATTAGCATATAGTAATGAAAACAAATTATTTAATGAATTAAAAATAGATGCATAACAGTTCACTAATTTTTAGTTTCTTAAAGATGATTTCTAGATGATTATTATTTTAAATTATGTGAACAAAGTCTGATTCTATTGTTTGTGTTATATACTTGACACCTGCAACTTTTAGTTTTTTAAAGATGATTTCTAGACGATTATTATTTTAAATTCTGAAACAAAGTCTAATTCAATTGTTTATTTGTGTTATATATTACTTGACAAAAGTCTGATTTTATTGTTTGTTTGTGTTATATATTAATTGACACCTGCAAGTGGTGTGAATTCGTTGTTTATTTGTGATATATATTACTTGACACCTGCGAGTGGTGTGACGTCTAGACGATTATTATTTTAAATTCTGCGAACAAAGTCTGATTCTATTCGATTATTATTTTAAATTCTGCCAACAAAGTCTGATTCTATTGTTTGTGTAATTATTATTTTAAATTCTGCCAACAAAGTCTGATTCTATTGTTTGTTTTGTTATATATTACTTGACATCTGCAAGTGATATGACGTTGCAGTTTCGAATTCCATTACAAGAAAAAAATTCTGTCCGAGATCCTACAGTTCATATAGACAATAAATCGGCGACTGCATGTCACTGTTCGTTCGCCATCAAAAGGCAAAATCAAATCTTATCTGTATAATAATCATTGAATCTATAAGCCATTAATCAGTGTTTACAGGTTTGTTTGTCAAAAATTTCAAAGTGAATCCAATTGTCCTTCTGGTGAAGACTGATAATTAAAAACTGTTTTCGTGAACAATTCATTTTATTAATGTTAAAATTTTATAGCAAATTTAATAAACAAATAATATTTTCCATATTTTTAGGACATTTTAAATGAGTCTAATTAAAAACTGTTTTCATGAATAATTCATTTTATTAATGTTAATTTGTAGAAAATATAATAAATAAATGATATTTTCATTAATCAAAATCCATTAAACTAGGGGATTTACGCGATTCAAATAATCCTAATCTAGCCAAACTTCCCCCAGCGGTTTATTTTAGAATTAACTGCCAAACTAATAATTATTTTTAAATTACGCTATGGTGCCACTATCTGTCGGATTAATAATTAATAATTTAAATTTAGGCTAAGGTGGCGCCATCTATTAATTAATAATCGAACTATTAATTTTTAACTAATTTCGCTGGTGTCGGCATAAGTCCGATAATTCCTAAATTAGATACATCCCGAAATTGAAAATCTGCCAGTGCCTTGGTAGTCTAGCTGGTAAGGCGTCGGGAAGGTAACCCGAAGTCCCTGGTTCGATTCCAGGCCAAGGCAAATTTTTAATTTCGAGAAATTAGTAAAAATTAAAGTTCAATTATTAAATAATAGATGGTGCCACCTTAGCCTAAATTTAAATTATTAATTATTAATCCGACAGATGGTGGCACCATAGCGTAATTTAAAAATAATTATTAGTTTGGCAATTAATTCTAAAATAAACCGCTGGGGGAAGTTTGGCTAGATTAGGATATTTTCATTATTATTAGGACCTTTTAAATGAGTTTCATCTGTATTTTTAATATTTACTATGGTTGTGGGGAGGAGCCAGAATGAATTAATCAATTTTCAATTAAATCTAATGGGGAATTGTGCCTTGGATAACGACGGTAATCCTGGAACGGAATACCGTCGTTAACCAAGCCACCACTGTAGTAATAATACATGTTACAAAATAAAATTAAAAAAATGGTACTTATATTTTTTTATTTGCTTCCTGTTTCACCTATCCTCATTATTTGTGTGTTAAGATGACCTCATTAAATGCTGTTTCATTTAGCACTTGGTTTTCTTAGAACATATCCCCCATGTTAAACGAAATCTTACTGTATTGAATTTTTGTTGAGAAAATGATGCTAAATTATGTATTCCTCTTAACAATATATTCTTGTATAAACTGTGACTCATTATGTAATTCAATTGCTTTACAAAATTATGATAAAATATAAAATAAAAATATCAAAATTATGGTGACAGTACTGATTGATCACGATTACAAAAACTAATCTACTCTATAAGTATAAAATAATATGGAACCTCTGGGTGATGTGTCACAGGTTTTTAGCCATTAATCGTGGTTTTAGATGTAGCTAAAGATGGATAATGAGATTTAAAGATGCAATGACTTAAAAATCACAGTTTAATGCATATAAACACATTTGATATTGAAAGTGATTTCTTCTACATTTGACAAGTACAAATGTATAATACATTGACAACTGTAATAAGAGGATAAATACCTTTCTCCTTTATGAAAGAACAAGCACTATCAGGGAAAAGTCAGTTTTGAAGAACAAGCAATTTGTCGGCCTTTCCACAGATCTTGATGAAGATCACTGTACAAACACCATACTGTTGATGGACAAATCTCAGGAACTGTTCTGAGTAAATCATTCAGGTCATTTTTCAAGGCTCGTGTAGGTCTGTGCAGTTAACAAACAACTTGGAGGATTGGTCAGGTTGTGTTTCTTCTTGTATTTCAAACTTATTGGACTGTTAAACTTGGATGTTGATACTACTACTTTCTTTTCTGTAGTGATTAATTTTTTACCATGATATCAGAAAGATTTACCCACTCTCAACAAGTTGTAAGCACCAGCTATCAATTTCATTGTCTTTCCATCACCAGCTGGCCCAGCCCCTTATTTTTTTTCTTTTTAACTTTTTCCAGGAAGTTTGGCAGCATTGTTTCACAGTCTCAACAAGGAACTATGATATATTAAAAGTTCCTTGTCTGTGGCTACTTCTGTTAATTTAAAACTTTCCTCTTCCTTCTCTGAAAATGACTAATTTTGGAGAATAATAATAAAAATAATTTAAACGATCTTGCTCTAGTTTTCTTTAAAATGTTAAATTCAATAATTATAAAATTACATCACTTACAATAACTAATATAATTGTTTTGTTAAGGACTTGCTTATCTCCACAGGAATAAAGTATTTTAAAAATAACAGAACATTTTTAAATTTAAAATCATAAATTTACTCTAACATTTAAAAGTTATATATAATTAGAATTAAATACAATAATAATTATGCAAAACATATGAAAAACATTAATATAATTAAATCAATAACTATATTTTAAAAGAAATTATTAAGTATATTCTTCCTTAATTTGGTCAATAAGAAAGTCCCATGCTGAAGGGGCTTTGCATGCATCTTTTAATTAATATTTTTGCTATAAATGTTTTCTTGGTATATGTGCCATTTTTCTTTAATATAATCCTTATCTGCTGAATTCTTTAATATAATGATGTTATCCCAATCAATTTCAATACTCTTTTCAAAGATAGTGTTACATAGTACAGTATTATTTTTGCCTGTTGCTACATCATGTTCGTTCTGCCAAATTCTTTCAATCAGTTATTTTCTAGTGATTCCTACATAATCCATGTTGTTGTTATCAGCAGTGTCATATATTGGGATCTTGTATATTCTGGTTTGTTCTTTGATTGATCTGATCTCTTTGACATTATTAATTTTATTCCATACTATGAAATTTGTTTTAATTGGCACTCTTACATTATATTATTTTTATAAATCATGCATGATTTTATTAAGCATAGTATGTTGTGGCTCTTCCAATACATAAAGTATTTCTATTATTTCCATCTTTCTTGCAGATACTTTCTTTGTTCACATAATACTTCATTTTTACCTCATTAATGATTTTTGTGATCTTTTGCTGCTATATTCATGCTTTACAAAACTGTTAACTATAAAAAGTGTTCATAACTTCTGCTATACTAGGAGATAACAAAAACTAAACAAAAACAGCATTAGAAAGTTCATTTTCCAAATCATTGAAATGCAAACATAATATGTATGCTCTGATAGTCATAGATTTAATACTATTAGTTCAAAATTCAATAAATTATAGTTAAATAAATAGCTATAATACTATTGTTTTGTAAATCCACTTAAAAATATAGTATTAATTCCAATTATATTGGAATTAATACTATATTTTTAAGAGGATTCAATATGGAAGTCATTTAATTCCAATATAAGTTGATATTTTTTCAATAAAATCAAAAATAAAAAGTAAGAATAATTTGATAAATTAGAGTAAAGAAAAATAGCCTCGATTCAGTAATATTTGGTATCAATGAAAGTAAAAAATTCATAAAAGAGAAATACTAATTCCAGAGTGTTTGCTAAAATTTTTTAATTTTAAATTAATAATTTATTGTAAAATTTTCCAAATTCTAGAATGCCAGATTTTAAACTACTGTAGCAGACATTATAAAAGATATATAAACTATTAAATCATTTGCTTTATTTTTTAACAGTTATTCTAGAAAAAGTTCATATTTAACCTGTTGTGTGCTATTGATATGTTATGACATTCAAGATCATTTATGGCCAGAAGCTATTGACATGATATCACATCAATGTTTGGGATAAACCAGCAAATATTTAAACTGCAGTTCTGTGAATCCTATTCACCTTAATGCAATTTTTGCAGTTTGCTTATGTTTCTTATTGAAAATACTAATCTATGGTGATGTTTCCTATAATTTTCAGCCAAAATTTTTTATTTTACAAGAGTTTTATAAAAATTTCTTTGATTGAATGTCTTTTGTACAATTGGCTTTTTTCTCCTCTTCTTTCTATTTTAGATGACTGTATTTACAGTATATATTCATGTATAAGCCAAGGATTTTTCTCAGAAAAAATTTCTGAAATGGGGTCGGCTTATACACAGGTAAAAAAAAATCAACTTTTTTTTGGATGGAGAAATTGAAGTAATAAGCAAAATCATAACTTACTGAATGTCTCCTGAAGACCACGAAGGCAGGAGTACTGCAAAAAAATTTATAAAAAAAATTTTTTTTTCTATATCTTATGAAGAAATGTTCTTGCGAATATATATCTATGTTACAAATTGTCCTAATACCAAGTCTAACTAGTGAGTCGCTAACTGATAGGTGGGTCACTGTCAAGATAATGCCAGAACCAAAAATATGTCCCAGTCCGCCCCTGGTCATCATCATATACCACTCCAATAATACTTGCTTCTTATGATTTGATTATTTTTTTGTAAAATACTTAAAAAATGGCATGTCCCTTGCTTTAAAGCTTTAAGTTTAAGGTCTTATTTTAGGGCTTTCAAACTATTGACCTTGACATGTTCATTTGCAGAGACAATTTCTTTTGATTGCAGCAAGGATTTTGTTGAATTCATGCACATAGAGCATTAATGGCCTTTGCTGTTCTTTTTATTCTCAGTCTACTAGATCTTTTTCTGTCATTAACACTGTCTGTTACTTATATCATCATATACCATTCTTCTTTCAATTCCTATGTTTATTAATACAGGTAGGCCTCGATTAGTGCGAATAATGGATTCCACGAATTTCTCGCACTATTCGTGGTGAAATGTCCTCATGACGATATATCCAAGCGGCGAATTGTCCTAATACCAAATCTAACTGGTGGGCCACTGTCAGGATAATGCCAGAACCGAAAATATGTCCCAGTCCGTCCCTGGTTCTAAGTAATATTTCTGCTAAAGGTCCTGCCATTGGGCTACCTATGGTACACCTACTGTCTGCTCATAGATTTTTCCTTTAATTCAAGAAAAAACCTCAAATCACTGATTTGTGTGCAGCAGCAGATGGGCAATTTTCTAGAGTTAAGCCTAACAATATTCAGAAATTTATAAATTGTCATATCACACTTATTTTTTATTATAAAAATCTGAAATTTTTACTATTTATGCATTTTCTACATTCCTTTCCTGCAGTAAAATTATTTTTTTATTTTTTAAAGAAGTATTTGTTGCATATATTATGTAAATTTTGAACAATTTTTTGTAATTACTTTATGCATCCAGTCAAATTTTTATATTTACATGATAGCAGTCTCCTTCCTGAAAAAATCAGCCATAAATGATGTACTTCCATCTATAATTTGATTAAATTTCATTAATTTAATAAATTAGTAACACATCCTATTTTCCTTAGCAAATTTTTGCTATGAATTCTCTTATAAAATATGCTGAAATTTATATCAGATATCATTTTTAATCAATTATTTCCATTAATTTACATGTTTACTTGCCATTTTAATAGTTTTTTGTTTGATTTTGCAAAATATTTGACGTTTTTTTTAAGAAAAACTCATAAAGTAAGAACGATACTCTGTCCACAATAACAGCTATGATATTAAACTTTTTTTTACCCTTACTGGTTCAGAATATATTTTTTCTTGTTATGGTATCATCATGACCAAGTTTTAGTAATAAACGTTCATTTTTATTTTCCATATAAGGTTTTAATAGTCCCTCTATTATTCTCTTTCAAAGTAGCTTGGAAATGTTTCTTCCAAACTATTTCAAAAGAGAATAATAGAGGGACTATTAAAACCATATATGGAAAATAAAAACAAACGTTTATTACTAAAACTTGGTCATGATGATACCATAACAATAATGCATTTTCCAAGAAAATACCTTATATTTTTTCTATCAATAAACAGACAGTATTGAGCTTAGTAGGTAGAAAGAAATTTGCTAGAAAGGAAATGGTGAGAGATTTAACTAGCAAGCTATGCCTACTTTTAAAACTTAAGAAATAATATTAAATAATCAATTGGAAAAAATTTTTTAATCAGTATTTGATGATAATAAATATAACCTACAATATACAGTTATTGTGCAAAAGTGTCATGTAAATTCTCATTAGCAAATTATTGAGAAATAACACACTGAAATGTGGCAACTCCATTGGTTAGGCCAAAATTGATTACCTTAAATTACTACAATTTATTACAGGCTTCAAAAATTGTGTAATGACGATCTTCTACAGGGATTGGTATTTGGTGATAGGTATGACGTATATTGATGATGCTAAATATTTATAGCTAGCAATTTCCTGAATTAAATCATCAATCTTAGGTCATCGAGCTCCATAAACCTGTTAATGGTGTGGGAATAGTCCACAACGATCTACCATGTGTACCGCTGACAATCATAACTTGAGCTCTCCAAGATAAGTTGCTCTCTTCAACAAGGCCTTCGTCTGCTAATTTTTGGATTTCAGATTTGATAAAGGGTTGATCCTGTTTGGAGAACCACCTGGATTTAGTGGCGATAGAATGGATTCCTTCCATAAGGTGCATAAAGAGATGAGTAGGAGGTACTTTAGCAGTTGAGAATGAGCAGATGGACAAGGTCTTGTTTGTTCCCCCAAACTTAAAGGTAATGTCCTCATGTTGGGCTAAGAAATTGTGACCAAGAATTACATTGGTGCACAAGCCATCCAAAGCTGAGAAGGTCACAGTAGGGTAATTCTATCCTTTAGCTTTGATGGAAGTGGTATATTTATCTCTTATGGACACATTCACAGTGGAAGCAGCCATAGATACTTGAACATGGCAGAGTGCTAATTTGAGTTTGTGGCAGATTGCAAAGTTATAGTCTATAAAGTTCTCTGAATTCCTGGTGTCCACAAGTACCTTAGTCACAATCAAATTGCGAGTTATCTCTATGGTTGCTTTCGATAATGGAGTATAGGAAAGAGTTTCTATCAGCAAGGCTGCAGTGGTCATTTTACTTTTCTTTTTGCAAACCTTAGAGAAATGGCCTTTTATTTGGCAGTTATTGCAAATCTCATTTCTAGCGGAACATTTAGATTGAGGATGATAAGTGTATCCACAATAGAAATAATTTTTCTTTTAGTGGCAGCAAGAGTCGACAAGGGGAAATCCATTGTCTCTGGTTGAGTAAAAGAGCTAGAACTAATACACTCACAGTACATTCACAGTATTGTCAATACATATTGACAATACTGTGAATGTATTGACAATACATATTGTCAATATGTATTGTACTGTGAATGTATTGTCAATACATTCACAGTATTATCAAAGTTTCAAATAGCAGGTATGCTGATGCTAGGGAACAAGCCTGGGAAAGAGTATCTTCTAGTTTTAAAACAGAACTCTCTAAGAGACACTGACATATATGGGGAGACACCAAACCAATGATAAGGGTGTGCCATGTGTATTTACTTTTATAAACCTCAATGGAAACAGCAACAAAATTATAGTCCTTACTGAGTGATCTAAAGACCTGGTAATATTAGTCAATGGACTCACCTGGTTGTGAGTCCATTATGTGCATTCTAAACTACTGCTTCTACTCATAATCATACCTTTTAACCAAAGCACTGTTAGCAGTTGAGATTCTTTCGTAAAATATGCACTGTAGCTAACATTTTCGATAATGATTTACCAATTACAAGACATACAGCTCTATTAGCAAGTATAAAGTTATTTATTAGTGTAAATTACATTTTCGGATCTTTCTACGATCCCTCTTCAGTACCATTCATTTATCCTTACACCATAACTAAAAGAACATTATAAAATAGAATCTTTCTATATTCTATATAAGGGGTATATAAGATACCAATTGATGAGAAAACCAAAAAGCACACAACATCTTACATAGGGGTCACCACTAGAGCCCTTTCACAAAGGGTGGAGGAGCATAAGAAAGATTTAACCAAAGGGAGAATGACCACAGCCCTAGCAGTGGAAGCTTTTAGTAATGACCTACAGATACATTGGGACAAAGCAAAAATTATCAAACCGCTTAGAAGAATTAACAAAGCCATAACCATGGAAACCCTGGAGATAAGACGCAGACGGTTAAACGAAGATTTATTAAATAACAGAACAGCGCTACATCTCTCCCTAGCTTGGAACTATGCAGTAGATGTCTAAACGATCATAGATAATAACATCTAAACTTACTGCATTTAACTTTAGATATTTAAACGTCATTATCCTACATAAAAAATGTTGTGATGATGAAATCGCCATGACAACACTTTGATATTACAGACAAATGTCTTAGAATCTGGAACAAATTTTAAATATTGGTAGTCTGAAGATGGTAAATTAGAAGATGGTAAACGTTAGCTACAGTGCATATTTTACGAAAGAATCTTAACTGCTAACAGTGCTTTGGTTAAAAGATATGTGAGTCCATTGATTAATATTGGTGATGAGTTGCTAAACAATGGAAAGCATAAACTTCATTAGTAGTTTTCACATATATATGGTAGACAATGTCGATACAAGTCAACATTGTCTACCATATATGTGAAAACATGTTGATATAACTTCAAACATGGAACACTGATATACATGCATAAATTTTTACAAGGATTTTGAGTCTATCCTTACCTGTGACATTCAATGAAGATATAAAATTCTTGAAAGTTCTATAATAGTGAGTTCAGTACTGAGAAGCATCATTTTCATCAGGACTGATATTGAAATGTTCAGATTTCAGGAGTTTATCCATTGAATACAAATATACCTTATATAATACTCATGTATAAGCCGAGGTTTTTTTCTCAAAAAGAAATTTCTGAAGTGGGATGTTGGTTTATACAAGGATCAAAAAAATCAACTTTTTTTTTTGTCTGGAAAAGTTATAGTAATAAGCAAAGCCATAACTTATTGAACATCTGCTGAAGACCAGAAAGGAAATTTTGCAATAATTCATTTAATACAATATCAGATAAAATTTTATCTTACCCCAAAATGATTGAGCACATTATGCCGCCAACTCCAACCTTCATCTATATACCATAATCAGATAGGCAACACCCACTGCCCGATATGACGCAATGCAAAAACTTGACAATCAATCAACAATCTTACCGAGGATTCATATTTGAGTGAAAAAATATATTTATTTTTCATTATTATTAAATTCATATTTGAGTGAAAATATATATTTATTTTTCATTATTATTAATTTGAATGTTTTAATTCATTCACTAGTAATTGATAAATACTTATTATATTTAACTCATCGATATATAGGTTAAAAAGTAACTAAAATAACAAAAAAATAATAATTATTTAAAATCTATACTGAAAAATAACTTTTGTCTATCCGTGATGATGAAATCGCCATGACAACACTTTGATATTACAGACTAATGTCTTAGAATTTGGAACAAATTTTAAATATTGGTAGTCTGAAGATGGTAAATTAGAAGATGGTAAACGTTTTCATCGTAAGCTAAAATCAAAACTTTGAAATCGCATGCTTAAATAATTATAGTCTAAAATCACGTTGCACATGCCATCCTAATGGCACGCTTCGGAGCCATGTAACATAGACGTATTTTAAAGGAATTTTTACTGTGATAATATGAAATTTTTTTAGAAAAGTTATTCAATAACAGCAATAAAAAGAAAATATTTTAATATAAATTATAAAAATTTATTACTATTCGTTAACTTGATATTTTCTGAAGCTACGTCATCCTAACGATAATGTCATACAACATCAATCTTGCTTCCGAGTAAAATTTTACTTTACCTGCTGCGATCGAGCATGTCGCGCCACCGAATCCAACCTGCATTTATATAAGTACATCAGATAGGCAAAGCCGCACTGCCTGATGCGCTGCAACACAGAAATTCTCAACAATAATCCAAGAATTTTATGTAGGCATGCTGCATTGGATCACTTTAGCTGGATTATTGTCGAGAATTTCTGCATCGAAAATCACACACTTAATCTCTAGAAATCATGTTGCACAAGTCATCCTAACAGTGTATGACATCATCATTAGGATGATCCACTCATTTTAAAATACGATCCAAGACTGAATACGATAACTAAACTCAACTATACAAAAAACAAAACTTTGAATGGTCTCTTGGGAGCTGTGTGACATAGACGTATTCTGATGGAATTTTTACTGGGATAATTTAATATGAAATTTTTTCAGGAAAGAAAACAATTATTTAATAACAACAATAAAAAGAATATTTTTTAATGTAAATTATCAAAATTTATTACTACTCATTAACTTGATATTTTCTGATTCTATATCATCCTAATGATAATATCATACACCTACATTGATCTCGCTTCTGAGTAAAGTAAAATTTTACTTTAACTGAAGTGATCAAGCACATCATGCTACTGACTCCAATCTGCATTTGTGTAAGTCCATGAGATAGGTGATGGCTCGCTGTTTGATGTGCCGCGATGCAGAAATTTTTGACAATAATCCAAGAATCTAATGTAGGCATGCTGTGCTGAAACATTTTAGCTGGATTATTGTCAAGAATTTCTGCATTGCTGCACATCAGGCAGTGTGTGTCACCTATCTGATGCACTTATACAAATTCAGATTGGAGTCAGCAGCGTGACTAGCTTGATCACTTTGGGTAAAGTAAAATTTTACCACTTAAATTGATATATTGGTATTTGTATTATAATAATTTATTTTATATGCATATATTTAAAGTTTCAATAAAACATTTATTTTGGAAAATGGCATTAATATAATAAAGAAAATTACTTGCTTACATTCTTAAATAAGTAAATAAAACAGCACTAAATAGCAAGTATAAATTTTTGATTACGTGATTTATTGGTTTCAAATTTTTATCAAATTTTAAGTGCTAAAGTTGGGGATAGGCTTATACATAGGTTTTGCATTTTTACTGATTTTAAAACTCTGAAGTCGGAGGGTCAGCTTATAAACGGATCGGCTTATATTCGAGTATATATGGTATGTTGTTTCGATTATATGTCAAAATAAAGTTAATCATTGAAATTTTTTGAAAAAAATAATTCTTTATAAGATGAATTAACAAATCTTAAAATTTCAAAAAATATTATAGATAATATTTTTTAACTCTAATTGAAACTAACTAGGGGAATTTTTACAAATCAAAATTAACCCCTAGCATAATTTAGAATTAAATTGTTTTTTACAGTTAGATTACAGTTTAATTTTAAATTATTACACTAAATAATAATTTAAAATTAATTTGTCTTAGAATATTTTGTTTATTATAGATAATACTAAAATATTGCTAAATTTCATTAAAATAGAGCAATATTTTTTATTAATAATTGATTTTTTTACTTCATTTTTATTGTATTTTTGTAAAATAACAAAAAATATGTAAACAAATATCCATCATTAAAATGGGTATGACACTTTTCATTGTTTTATTGTAACAACTCCTTTTCCTACACTTTTCTTGCCAAATCTATAACACTTCAGGAAGTGTGATATGGTGAATGAGGCCACCCTAAACCATTTGGATTTAGGGTGGCCTCATTTTGGAAAAGTAAAGATTATATTGTTTATGTATAAGAAGATGATTATCATATGTTTGTTTTTTTATGTAAAATTGAAAATTTATAAAATATTAAAATAAAAATTAGGTTAATAAAAAAATATGCCAATAAATATAAATTATTAATAATAATGATAATATTTCAATAAATTTATGTAAATTTTGAACTAATTACACAACATAATTAATATTCATTAATCAAAATTTGCATATTAATTGATATTTTATTGATTTTTTTTTAATTAGTTCCAATTTTTTTTATTTAGAAGATCATCTGTTATCTAAAAATAGTAATTACTTTGTTGGATGGCTATATCTTCATATAAAAAGTTTTTTCAGCAATTTCATATACAGGATGAAAATGTTTGAAAAAAATAAAAGTTGAAAAAATGGTTACATTGATTTGTATTTTTTAAATTAGCTCTTAAATGAGCAGCAGTAAATTGTTTTCACTGAGAAAACAGTCATATAAAAATTGACAAGAGCAGAAGCAAAAGTTAAAAAGTGGATACTTACATCATTAGAAAGAAAACAAAAAACAATAATTTAAAAATATTTCAATAAAAATCAAATGCAATATGATAATTTTAATTTTTTGCAAATAATTAAGCTTAACATTTCTCCACTTACACTGCCAAACAAATTCACATAGTTCACAAACAGCACTATGGCAGGAATACTATTCACACATGGAATTAACACCATTATATTCCACTTTTTAGAAGCACTTTCAATTTTTTACTAAAATCCTCCTTAGCTACACTTGAAATTTTTCAAAAAACTTACAAATTCCTTTTTGGAATACTAACGAGTGATCACCATAGAAACATGAAAATAAACAATTAAGTACATATGTACTAAACTAATTATATAATATCAACATCAATTATAAATGGGTACATAGTTTTTTTAACAATATTACTAAAT
The DNA here is from genome assembly GCA_000484575.1 of Olivierus martensii. Classification (NCBI taxonomy): domain Eukaryota; kingdom Metazoa; phylum Arthropoda; class Arachnida; order Scorpiones; family Buthidae; genus Olivierus; species Olivierus martensii. Next base: position 24,832 of record AYEL01082586.1, read on the forward strand.
TATGATTAAAATAGAGATGTTTAATACTTGAATAACAAAATAACAACAAAGTTTCAAAATCTTCACCGCGAGTATTTTACTAAAATTATCCCATTCCCCTTAGTTCAAGCAGCTCACTACCGATGGGTTGACATGATTAACTGGTTTAATGCTGGTTCTCTTCCTATCATATATCTTCAAGGCTTCTGCCACACGTCCTCTTTTTGGGTTATTTTCTTTCCTTATTATCTTAGCTTTGTTCCAATAGATGTCAAAATCATTTATGAGTGCTTTTTAAGCTAGCAAAGTATTCAGTGTACCTTTTCTACATCCCTCCTATGTTTCAGTATCCTTTAACTTAATGATCTTTCTGTGTATCTTATATAAGTCCTTTGTTCACTTGTATCATTGTCAATGAATGGAATTTCATACACTCCAGGTATAGCACATGGATTCACTCTGTCCTTATTATTACAGATAATATTAAATAGGGTGTTTCTTCTACTATATGTAACTCTGCATCCTGTAGCTTTCTCTATTTTCTTCTTATAACATAGTGTGATGTCATTTATATCCAGCAAGCATGCATGTCAGTATTCTCTTTACTTGTCATTCCTAACTGAAGTCAAACTGTGATTAGAAATTTTATGCCACAGATGTAAAATAGTTTTGTCATTATACCCATGTCTAATCACTTGTGATGTTATCCATTTTTAATTCTTCTGTCATACTGATTTGGGAGGAACAGTGTGTTTTTATTCTTCCCAAAAGAGCCTGGAAAGCCACCATCTTATAAAACTAGGGCTCTCTAACATCTGCTCTAATAAACAATGGTTAATAAATAGAAAAAAGGTACGTCTTTTTTCTATAAACCTTAATATCATACTCTCTTCTAACTATTTTTATTCCTATATCTAAGTATTTTGTTTTGAACTCATCACTTTTTTTGTTTTATTAGATATAATCCTAATGTTGGGTCTGCTATTTCTTTTTCCAAGTCAAAAATGTAATTACAGGAAAACCTGTGCTGGTAGCCACCTAAGTTAGGTGGCCAACCTGCAAGCCATGGCCACCTTAATATCACCCAAACATATTGCGGGATTTTTAAACTGTGTAAAATGGCCATCTGTGTCCATGGCCATGGCCAGTGATATTTAATTTCGATGCCTTGCACACAAGGCATCGAAGGTGCCTAGGTGGCCAGCAAATCTTGTTTTGATCAGAAATGCCAAATGGACTCTAGATCATCTATCAATTGAGCATTCTAAAGTGAAAAAAATCCCGAAAACAGACATTAATTAGTAATTTCTTTCCTCAGATTTCAATAACAATGTGAAACTGTGTCATAAACTTTGTATTTTAAACTTTCATGTTTAATAAAGAAATTTGTAGTTAACTATGTCTGATGGTCAACCTGTGCTTGATGGCCACAATCTAAACTGCCGAGATCTGGCCACCTAGCACAGGTTTTCCTGTACTTCCTTCTGTTATCATTAGTATGTCATCCATATACCATTTATACATCTTTAAATACTTTTATAGAGCTGGTTAGGCATTTCTTTCTTTGGCCTTAACTACCATCTCAGCTATAATCCCAGCTAGGATATTACCATGTGAAGAGCTGGAGAGATGGGCTTACCGACAGTGAGGCATCACGGAGGCAGCCATCTTGGATGACTGGAACGGGGTGTCAACATAATGAAAAAATATTAATGTAATATACTATATAGTTTTAATAGAATTGAAAGTACTGTATAAATTTGCTAAATGATACAATATATTAAGTTAAAAAATTAATAAAATTAAAAATCATATTTAAGGATAATATTTTTCAAACTACTTACATGGAATTAAGGATTTAAAATCAGCATTTATTCACGTGTTTGAAAGTAAACTTTGTTTAATTACTTTAATTCGATTCACACTGACGAGGAAAATTTATTATAATTGCTGACCTATGTTTCTTGGTAATTTAAGAATTATATCTAAAAAGTCACGTGTAGATGATTTATCTAGAATGGGTGTTTAGAAATAGCATCCAGCTATTTTTAATTAATAAACACCGTTGCTAGATATTTCTATTCGCTTGAAGGCATCACATGACACATCTGTGTAAGTGTGAATTTCGTTAAATCAGTGTGCAGCCAGAAATTTAACAATGAAGATGAAACAAAAAACAATTAAGAAATATCAAATGTTATTTGAACAAAACTTCAACTCAAAAATAAACAAAATTATGTGTAATATATTTTATTGAATACGATTGGTTTATTTTATACGAATCGGTTATATAATAATTGCACGAAATCATGAAACAAATCACAAAACAAATACAAATATACTAAGATCCCGCTTAACGCTGCTCCGTTTAACGCTGTTTCGATATAACGCGTGTTTTTCCTAGAATTCTATATTTTTATTGATTCACTTTGGCGTGGTTTTTCAAACCGTTATTCTTACGTAAATAAATTTGTTGCATTGATACTCCTATGCCGTCTCATAGTGCATTTGATATCAGTGCAGTGCAGTACCATAGCCTACAAAGATACTATCTGATTACTGCTTTTCGTTCTTAAAACTTTTTATTTTCTAATTTTAAGAATTTTTCATGAATGATTTATGAATTCAAATCGATATTAGCAATAAAAAGTGCCTACAATTAATGTAATACAATAGTAATAATTCATGTTACAAAATAAAATTTAAAAAATGTTATGTGTATATTTTATATTTATATATATTTTATTCACTGTCCTGTTTCACCTATCCTCATTATTTACGTGTTAAAATGATCTCGTTTAACGCTGTTTCATTTAGCGCTTTGTTTCCATGGAACGTATCCCCCGCGTTAAACGGGGTCTTACTGTAACAAGGTGCAATTGCATCCTGTACCTTCTGATTGCGCTACTAGATTAAATAAATAAATATCAATACTGTAAAATAAATATTATATTGATATTGATTGATTTAATTCAGTACAAATGTTGTTTAAATTTTCACTTCAATAAATTATTATTTAATATTACCTCGAATATATCAAAACAAAAACTATAGGATAAAATAGAATTAATTTTTTTGTTAGTTTCCTTTATTTTTTAGAAATCTAGATAGTGATTTTAAAATTGTTGATTAAATATTGAATATTTGAAAATTAAATACATTGTAGTATTTTAATATGAATTAAAAAAAAATACATTTTTATCTAAATCATTGATGCTTGAATGATTTTAATAGAAAGTAAATCTTATGCAGCACTGATAAAACCAATAGTGATAAAATTTTTATTCATTATTAAATAAACCAGTTAGTTCATCTTAGAGTTGGTTCAATTCTACTAATTCTGCTTAATTACAGTTTATCCATTTAGAAGCTGAACCCTTTTTTTTGTCAACAGATGATGCCACACTCCATTCTAGAAGAATTCTATGTGGCGGGGTGAAACAAGCCCTTCCACAGGCTCAGCCGGATTATGGAGGATGGGGATCGACTGGCCGGGCCCGGATCCCATGATAAATATTTTCAAGGGGTGGGACCCGAAGGGGATCGACGGGCTGGGCCCGGACCCCATGATAAATATTTTCAAGGAGTGGGACCCGAGATTCGAACCCGGGTCCTCCAGAGTGGAAAGCCGAAGCGTTTCCACGTAGCCAATCCACTGGGTCCTCCAGAGTGTAAAGCCGAAGTTTCCATGCGGCCAATCCGGCCGATCCCTCTTTTGGGTTAGTAAAAACCCGTTTAACGCGGTCATGCGACGAATCCGGCCGACTCCCAGAGATGGTTAACTAATGTTTATAGATTCGAACCCGGATCCTCCAAAGTGGAAAGCCGAAGCGTTTCCACGCGGAATCCGGCCGACCACTCCAGAGTGGAAAGCCGAAGCGTTTCCACGCGGCCAATCCGGCCGACGACCCACGATAAATATTTTCAAGGGGTGGGACCCGAGACTCGAACCCGGGTCCTCAGAGTGGAAAGCCGAAGCGTTTCCACGCGGCCAATCCGGCCGACTCAACCTTGGGATATGGTTTCCATGCGGCCAATCCGGCCGATCCCTCTTTTGGGTTAGTAAAAACCCGTTTAACGCGGATGTTTCCACGCGGCCAATCCGACCGACTAAGCCAACGCCTTCTGTATACAGTAAGATCCCGTTTAACGCTGCTCCGTTTAACGCGGTTTCAATATAACGCAGTTTTTTCCAAATTTTATATATTTTTATTGATTCACTTTGGTGCAGTTTTTAACACCATTATATTCACATAAATCCGAAATAACACGAATTTGTTGCTTTAATACTTCTATGCATTTTCCCAGTTCATTTGATATCAATGTAGTGTAGTATATACGAAAGTTTACTGCGGCCACAGTTCATATTTATGATCGATCATCAAGAGCAAGCGTTTCTGAAGATGAGCAAAAGGAACTTCCAACGGATTTTCTCAAAATAAGTTTAACCACTATTACGGAAATTATGAATCAGTTATACAAAATGATTCAAATTTTTGTAGAATTTCAAAGGCAAGACGAAGTGTTATGGATGCGATGTCTTCGTATCGACAACATTGCTTGCTGAAGGAAAGAGGAAAAGGTAAACGACGTTAGATGACTTCTTAATGAAAAAGCAAAAAGTGTCAAATGAGGAAGGTTCTTCTCATCACAAACATTAATTATTTACTCGAATATTTTTGATTTTCATGAATGATTTATGAATACAATTGATATTAGCAATAAAAATGCCTATAATTAATGTAATGCAATAGTAATAATACATGTTACAAAATAAAAAAAGGTAATGTCTATAATTAATGTAATACAATAGTAATAATACATGTTACAATTTAAATCTATAATTAATGTAATACAATAGCAATAATACATGTTAGATCGGAAGAGTATATTAATGTAATATAATAGTAATAATACATGCTACAAAATAAAATAAAAAAATGCTATGTATTTACAAAATAAAAAAATGTATATATATTTTTTTATTCACTGTCCCATTTCACCTATTCCCATTATTGCTATGAATATAATAGTAATAATATATGTTACAAAATAAAATTTAAAGAAATGCTATGTATATATATATTTATTCACCCTACAAAATAAAACAAAAAAAAAATGGTACATATATTTTTTATTCACTGTTCTGTTTCACCTATTTCATTATTTACAGTCAAGGTTCCCAAAGTTTTTCCTAGGTGAGCCAAATTATAAATTCCAAAATAATTTATTTGGCGGGCGAAAAAAAGTGTTATGGAAAAATATGTTCAAATCGATAAAAAGTTAAACACAAGGGAAAAATTTATACTAATTTTATAGCATAGTGGTTCTTTATTTATGATGATAATTACTTTTCATTATAAACTGTTTAAAATAACACATTCAAAAGGAACTTCCAACGGATTTTCTCAAAATAAGTTTAACCACTATTACGGAAATTATGAATCAGTTATACAATCAAGTTTAAAATTTTCCTACTAAGACGCTTTAATTTAAAATTCTTGAAACTATCTATATTAATCATTTATCATATTTGCATAATTTGACAGAAGTGGGCTTATGAATTTTATTACAAATCAGAAAAAAACAAATTTCTCACATGCTCTTTAGTTTCATTATGAGCAATACATTTTAAAGCTGGACTCTTTTGAAGATAAGGAACAGCTAAATCTATTAATGTGCTAAGGGGGTTTCTGATTCTTGGGAGCACACTTCAGTGATGCCTTCAATAACAACTCAATGAGATGATTAGCTGCTTAAAACAAATTTCCACATACTCAATAGTTGAAGATGCTGATGCAAACATAGATGGAGCAGTATGTAAGCTTGATATCTCAAAAATTTCAAAGCTGCAGTAACTGGGTGTGAGAGCAACTGCATAAAACGCTTTACATTCATTTTCTCAATGTTGTTGGGGAACACGTTTTTTTATTAAAAACCTGATTGGTTTCAGTAAATTGTTTTTCTGCAATTCATTTTTTTTACATACTTAGAAGAAATTTCATTATTTTGACCCATATCTCTAAAAAGGAACTGTGATCTCCAATTCTTCTGTACATGCACTGGATCAAAACTCAAAAATAGTTTCGTATTAGGATCATAAGGATGGCTAATTTCATGCATTATATTACCTCCACAGATAATTTTCATAGCAACTAAGCATTTACCTTTAAGTTGTCAGTGACAACTCTAACTACTTCAAAACCAATAGTTTTTACCTGATTTAGAATAAGGAATGTGAGTTTGCCAATTGAGCACCAGTAAGACCTTTGGTGAAACAGTATGCTGCTGAAATTCAAATTAAATTGCATACCTTAAGAATAAAAATGTACTTTTAAAGTAGATATTTGCAATAAATGTAACTAAACGATTAGTAGAAAGTAGCAAGTAAAGCAATAACACTGACGATATGCCCTCTCGCAGCCCCGACAGTCAAAAATACCCGATCTGACAGGCTTTGTCTGGAAGTCAGCTCCGACGGACATCGCGCTACCGACTCGGCATTCTGACATGTTTGCACATTTTTTATTATATATAACAGCTATGAAAACTTTGAATCCATTTTTTTCGGAATTGGCTGAATAGTGCGCGCTAATATTTTATCATATTAACACATGAAGGGTAAACTACCAACACACAAAGTTTGATTCCAAAGTTCATTTCCCAGACCGTGCCCTCTCCTTGTAAGAGCTGGAACTATTCATGTTAATGTCATAACTTTGTTAAAAAATGGATATTTTCATATTTAAAATTAGAAAGTTTTATTATTTAAATATTTTTTATTTTTTAGAAAATGGCCTAAGTTTGAAATTGCACAACTTGGGATTGCATAAGTTGGAGAGTGTCTATAAATAAAAATTTTTTTGATATTGAATAATTTTAATTTTTATTAATTTTGAATTTTTTCATTGCAAAACTGAAAGTTTTTTTATAAATTTAAAATTAGACTAGGGATATCTTTTACTTTATTAAATATTAAATGATTTATTGTATATACAAAAATATTTATATTAAGTTGATTTTGCATTAGCAACATTGTCTCTTGTAAGAATGAATGCTTTGTAATGCTAATGATGGTTCAAGGTTTGTAATGAATTATATAAGGTCATATTTAGCAATATGGTTATCATTTTGTGAATTGATAGAATAGATCAATGTTGTGATTGTTTTCTTGCTCGGTATTGTAAGATCCCAAACAACATCTCATTTCTTTTTTCTCTTAGATTTATTCTGGATATTTACAAGTATATATTTAAAATTATTATTATGTATTTTGCATGGATAACCCAAACATCTATAAAAAGATTAGGACTAATAAAAAATTCATATACTCTTATATGATTATCATTCTTTCTGGCAAAAAAATAAATATCTGATAATTTAAATCAAGAGGCATGGCAGTGACTCTAAGCCAAGAACAGTAGTCACTGACTGACTATTATTACCGGAGTCATTACACTAAGTTGAACCATTCAGTTGTTTTCCTGCATAAATTTCAGATGGTTTCATTAGGCTGAACTCACATGGACCACAACAGAACCACGCCACAAAAACGGTGGTTACGTATGGTTGGGTTATGGCCGAAATAAGTCACTCACGAACCACTTATATGCGCAGTCGGTAAGTGACTGCGCGTATATACAAGTATGCACAATCCGTTACCGATTGCTGATTGAAATGAAGCGCTGTCGGCGGCTAGTGATCGGAATGTCGCACTGTGTGAATTGCGCTCAACCATAATTATGTGGATGATATCTACCACAAATTGCGACAGCCGTTGAAACCGACTTCAGTTTAGTGGTCCGTGTGAGTTAGATTATGCGTTTCTATATTAATATAATTATAATTCCCACCATCCACAAGCAACCACCGTAACCGTAACAGAACCACGCCACCGTGGTTGTGGCGTGGTTCTGTTGTGGCTCGTGAGAGTTCAGCCTTAGATGAATTAAGTCAGTGGTTTCCAAACTTTGTGTCTGCGCCCCCTTTTTCTATAAAAAATTGGTACACCCACTAATTTTCATAGAAGATAATTTTATAAATATTTTCTACTTACAATTTAATACTACAAAACAATATACCGGTATATTTTGTATAAATAAAGTTCTTATACGTAAAAAATATATAGTTATTATGGAGTAATAATTTTTAATATAACATAATATTTAATACGATGGGTGGGCTAGTTTTTCAGCTCAAATTCTCTCAAATCGGGTAATATCGCTATTCACAATTCTTTTTCAATCACTACAGGGTACATATATTCATTTATATGAATAAATGTATACTTTTGCTTATTCATTTTTTCGACACCAATTTGAATTACTTTTTGCTTGTTTGTCTCAAAAACATTTTTGAGACAATTCTTACGAACCCCTTGCAATAGACTCGCGCCACACAGTTTGGAAACACTGAATTAATTCATTCATTGCATCATTTGTAGTAATATATTCTTGTAAAATCACTAAAATTAAAAAAGAATTCAAATCATAGGAATAAGATAATATTCTATACAATATAATCAAAAAATATCTATTGTATCATTTTTTAAGATCTCCAAATTAATTAGCTCGGTAAAATTTGGTGGGATTTTTTAATGTAAGATTACGCTTTAAAAAAGCCACTGAGAAAAGCTTATATAGCATATAATGGTATCGGCCAGATTGGTCGCATGTATACGTTTCTTCTTTCCATTCTGGATTTCTGGTGTACCCGAGAGTTTTACTTTTATTCGGTGAAGATTTCACATTTCTATCTTGTTTCGTTGATTTCTTGTGACCGGTCAAAAGTGATTTCCTGTGATCTGTTCGCCAAGCATTTCTAAAATTGAATTTATTTTATCGACTTTCTCCCATCAATATATTGTTAGAGTCTAAGAAATTTATATTTTTTATTATGTAACTTGTTTTGAGAAATTCAGAAGACTAATCGCTGCTCACTATTTCAAAGTAAGCAGACTTTCTAGTTATGAATTGAGTAAATAGATAACATGCTTTAATATCAGTTTTTAAATTTTGAATATTGGTAATTATGAGTATGATATTTACAGATTTATTTTTTCAAATTCTAAAATGCTAATATAAATATATCATATTTGTTTGCTGTCATATATTATATATAATATACTGTATTTGTTTGATACCATATATAGATAGGCCTCTATTAGTGCAAGTGTGAATAATGTGATATTCAATTAGTGCAACTTATAAAAATGATACTGTTTTTCAGTTAGTGCGAGCGAATATTCAATTAATGCGAGTTGTAAGCATAAACTAACTGTCTTACTAACAAAGCTCCATCCCCTTTTATGATGTCAATTAACAAATTACTGTTTATTTTTGATTAGTAAAACTAGACGAGGAGCAGTCCAAGAACAGTCACTTAGCTTTGAAGGGGTCAAATACCAGAAAGACAGGTTTTATTGCCGTTAACTATTTAACATTACTATTATTTAGCTTTGCTATCGTATACATACAGTATAGTGCAGATATACAGTATACTTTCTCTTTTAAAAAGTATCGAAATGGATAAAAGGAAGAACATTTTTGGGATGGTATGAGATGCGATTCCTGGTAAGTTATTAATTTAGATCAGCGTTTCTAACAGAAACAAAAAAAAGAAGAGGTTAATGATTACGCTAGAGCAAAAAATAGATATGATTGAGCGACATAAAAGCAGCGCTCAACTTCTGCTTTCGATTTACTCTTTTGGTAGGTATCGAAATGGATAAAAGGAAGAACACTTCTGACGATAAAACAGGAATAGAAAAAAAGATGTTAGTGATTACGCTACAGCAAAAAATGGATGTGATTGAGAAAAAAAAGAGGTCAGTGATTACGTTACAGCAAAAAATGGATGTGACGAAATGGATGAAAGAAAGAACACTTTTGATGATAAAACAGGAAACGAAGAAGAGGTTAGTGATTACGCTAGAACAAAAAACGGATGTGATTGAGCGACATAAAAGCGGCACTCAACTTCCGCTATAAGAGGTTAGTGATTACACTACAGCAAAAAATGGATGTGATTGATCGACATAAGGAGGTTATGATTACGCAGTATACTTTCTCTTTTAAAAAGTATCGAAATGGATAAAAGGAAGAACATTTTTGGGATGGTATGAGATGCGATTCCTGGTAAGTTATTAATTTAGATCAGCGTTTCTATACAGGAAACGAAAAAAAGAGAAGTGATTACGCTACAGCAAAAAATGGAATGGATGTGATTGAGCGACATAAAAGCAGTCATGCTAATTCTAAGATAGGATATTGAGCGACATAAAAGCATTCTTTGTTAAATTTTTTGTAAATAAGGATAAAAAAAAGAAGAGGTTAGTGATTACACTACAGCAAAAAATGGATGTGAGAAAAAAAAGAGGTCAGTGATTACGCTACAGCAAAAAATGGATGTGATTAAAAAGAAGTTAGTGATTACGCTACAGCAAAAAATGGATGTGATTGAGCGATATAAAAGCATACTTTGTTAAATTTTTTAAATAAGGATATCTTTACAAAATTATTTGCCTGTTATATTGCTGTTCTAATGATATTATTTATTTTCTTTTGTTTATTTTATTTTCTTTATTTAAAATAAAACTTGTGAAAAAATTTGTTTTTGTTATCTTTTGCTGTCATATCCTGCTAGTAAACGAATAGAAAACTTGTTAAAAATTTCTCATTGGTTCATTAACTTAGCTAACTAATTCTATCTGGAACTAATTTACTGATTCAATAAAGTTGCAATGCTTAATTGCAAATCGGATTATCCACTCAATTCTCGACCCAGAATTGGCAGCCAGGCGGTGCTCAACTTCTGCTTTCGATTCTCTATTTTGGTTTCAATTTGGCGGTTAGTTTGATGATGGTATGAGGTGCAATTCCTGGTAAGTTATTAATTTAGATGATGAATAATGATGTAAAATATAAAAATAAATTTCGTAAACAGTTAGTGTAAGTTAGTATTGTGGTTATTGATTGTGAGATTAGCTAATATCCGGAATCTCACAAAGCAAGAACCAATTACCATATTTTACATATAGTTAATACTTCGAATAGTGCAAATTCGAATAATGCGAGAAATTCATAGAACCAATTATTCACACTAATCGAGGCTTAACTGTATTATATATAAACTATATATAGAGTTTTTTTATATATTACATTCTTGTCAAGGATAAGAATGAAATTTCATTTGTATAAACGTGATATTTTTAAGTTTAAACTGAAAAAAGATTTCATATCGAGAATGGCAGCGATATTTTATGAATTATAATAACTAGTTTTATAAGTAGTGTGTATGTTGACAAAGCCCATTTTTGGGTACTGAAGTATGAATAAACAATTTTTTATGGGGTCCGACTACAAAGTGGGGATCAGGTTTTGTTACCGACTTTTTGGACCTCAGAAATGGATTCTAGACTTTATTATATATATATAATAAATCAAATACCAAATTGCAGAAAAGTTTTATTTCTTAACATTTTTGGCTGAAAGCTTATCGTTTTCAGCATTAAATTAACGATTGCCAGTATATATTTTGCTTGTATTGTTTCAAAATTTTTGTTAATAGTGTCAAATAAATAAAACTCATTCTGCAAAGTTGCTAATTTTAACAAATACCAATAATAATAAATAACTAAATTCAACCTAACAGTCTAAACAACTCTACAAATCCAGAGTTTGGCTTGAGCTCAGGTCTTTTACTGCTTTCTAAAATAAATATTTTAAACCAAAAACAAACAATCTATCAATAATTAACTTCTACACAACAAAAGTAAACAACCAGAAATTTACAACTAGAAGTATCAAACAAATGCTAGATCTAACCCGACAAAAACGATGTTAGAAACTTACTTTGAGAATTTATTCAATTTATTAGTATAAGTTAAATAACAAAACACGTAAATTTAAATTTATTAGACTCAAAAAACACTTACAAAGTTAAAACAACATAAAAAGCTCTTTATGCAAGGCCCATCTTCAGTACAAATGTTATTTAAACTTAGAGTTTAAATAACGTTTGTACTGAAGATGGGCTATGATCTAGTCCGAAAACGTTATAGGTGATTAAAAAAGTTTTTTGCCTTGCATAAAGAGCTTTTTACGTTGTTTTAAGTATTCATAGCAAGAGCTAGTTGTACCCTAGTTCACTTACAAAGTATAAACAAAGCTTTATTTAAACAATAATAAAGCATCAATCAAATAACCAACAAAACTTATTTAATCAAATTTAAATATCCAAAAATCCAGTTATTCACAATAAATATACTCTTAAATACTAATTAATTCTAATACCTCCACACCAATACAACCTTCAGGTAATTGTAGATTCTTACGAGAAATTCTATTGTCACTTAGCCAGTTTCACATCAGTATGCACACCTCGCTGTGTCATTGGCTGTGCACGGTTTTATCCTGAGTGGCTTACAGTCCCAATCTTGGCTCAATTGCATAAAGTTGCGTCACAATATCAAATTTATTAGTTTACAGAGTAATCAATTCATATCATCCTCTTTACAATTTAATTACACCTCAAACAAAACATCAATACGAGATCATTCTTATATTCTCCCATTGGATCAGTGGTAACTTATTTAGATTAGATGACGTCAATAGTACTTAAATAAAAACACAGCACTTCTTGCAGTAAAGTATCAAACTAAATTTATTAGCTTAGTTGAAGCAGTTTAATAGTATTGTTAATTGACGTCAATAGCTTAGAGAGCTTGTTCGAAAGACAGCTGTCCATTCCATAACATGTGATTGCTAAATACTGAGATGGAGAACGTGGGAAGTAAGCTAACTCTTAAACTAAAATATAATACGTTAAATAATAAAGAAAATAATGATTAATAATAAAAGAGCATAATAAAATAATAATCAGAATAGGTCAGAGTTAACCTCTTCACAATTCATTTTAATATAATTAGATTTTTTTCATTTTTAGGAATAGGAAAATTTCACAATAATGAGACAAATTATAAAAATCAGTATCAGTTTTAATATTAATGATATATTAAATCTAAAAATGTCAGATATTTGGAATCAAATATTGGGCAAGATAAATACAGATAGTTCCCAAATTTTAATTAATTTGTTCCTAGAGTATGCTTATAAAACAATAACTCTTAAAATTGGGTATTTATTTCCCATAAATACAATATTAAAAATGAATTGTTTTCATCAATAAAATTTGACTATAATAATGTTAAATAAAAGTCAACAAAAATAGTTTGATTAAATAATGATTTATTTATCTAAAGAAATGAAAACATAGTCTTTAAAATCAAGCAAATTATAGTAATAATGAAATTACAATTAGAATTTTTATTCTTCATTATTATTATTATTATTATTATCATCATCATCATCATCACTGATAAATCAGTAGATGAGTCTTTATACAGATGAAATACTGCCTTAGGCACACTCTGGGAATGAAAGTTATTAAAATATAATTATTCAATGAAACTATGGAATCCAGAGTATGTGCTTCTGCTTCTTGGTCTGCCATCTTGATTTTTTCCATTTTGTAGCAGTCACTTTGTCATCTGCTACAAATCTTGTAGTACTATATTATATAGATACATACCTAATTTGAAATGCCATATTTATAATTGTTTAGCATTTATTTATTTCAACTAATTCTTTATATTTTCAATTTTGCTAATACTTTATATTTGAAAAAAAGAGTCAAACTGAGAATTATCTGTATTTAATAAAGTTAAGATTGATTGAATATTTTTGATAGTTAAGTAGTTAATAATTTAAAATCTAAATGTAACAGTATTGCAGATATATGTAATAACCTGTTAGTGAAAATCTGTCTGTTGCTAATCAACTTATTGATCAATTATACAGCTTTGATCAATTATTAGATACTCTGATTTTAATTTATGGCTTAGTGCTAGACAAACTTACTGACATATTGATTTTTCTTATTTTTAGTGAGATGATTTGCTATCACTGAAATTAATGATACAGAACTGAAAAATCAAACACTTCAGAATCAAAATCCAATAAGAGTTAGATGTATTAAATTCAGATGTAGTATCAGCAAGTATCTATCTCCCTACTTATCCATATATGAATTCTTGAAATTCAAATGAAATTATTATTCATAAAATTTTATTGTAACTATTTTTTTCAGTCCTGGAAAATTGTTTCTATATGATACATATGTGAGCCTATCCAATCTAAATTCCATTTTTTCCTATATACAGTACAAATATCAAGATGCATCCATATAAAAAATATTGATCATTTTCTTTTAATCATTTAATAAATGAAATTAATATTTTATGTTATCAAACTGATATTTTTGAATGTAAAATAATTAAAGTAGATTTTGATATTTTGAACAATATTAACAAATATTGAAAATTAAAAGCAAAAGCACTTATTTAAGATAACATGTAATATGAAAATTTATATTAGGTTACAAGTAATAAAAAATATTAATAATTAAAAGTATATGAAACATTTTCTTTTCTATAATTTTTTTAAGTTTAGATTATTTGAAAGTTTTTTACAAATGCCAAATCTTCATGAGGGATTTGAGACAACAACTTAGGAATTGATCATTAATCAGCAATACTTATAAAGAAGTCTTCAATATATTAAAAGCTGAGAATTGTTGGGTTAAACTGAAGTTTTCTGAAAATTAAATGAGACCTTTTGATAATTTGATTCCAAGTATTTTGGGTGGAAAATTATTGTTTTTCACATAATTGCCCAGCTAATTCATTTCTTTTATAAGATATCATAAAATAAAATTGCTATTTTTGTAAATATTTTTATTTTGAAGTCATTACATTATAAATTTTGAAAATAAAAAAAATTTTGTAGAAAAAAAATATGATGGGTTTCAAATTGATCATTATTGCAATTTAATACAGATTGTCCTTGAATTGAAGTATTCTATTTAAACCACTATGGTTATAAATCATAAACACCTAACATTTGTCAATTGTTATCTTCACTATTATTTATAATAACAAGATACATTATTGTATTAACACTTGCAATTCTATGGTAATAATAAGCATGCAGATGTTGTGAATCAATAGTTGTTCAAAAAATTTGTGACTTACTGTATTCATTTAAAATTTTTAAGGTACAGAAATAAATTTCTTATTCTGAAGAAAAAGGATAATATTTTTTTAACTAAATTTGACATTTTAAGAAATTTTGAAATATTTTGTGGTTTCCTGTATTTGATTAAGCAGATTTGTTATATTCTAATTTCTGTTGTTGATAAAGTTTCCAAAAGACACTTGTAACATCTCCACAATTCTATTATCCTTTAAAAAAGCAATAATTGAAATATGAAAGGTGCTGATTTTTTTTGTATTAAAAAAAAATAATATAACTTGAAAATTTGTTCCTAAATGGAAGCATTTGTATCTATAGAACAGTTTCATATTATGCTATAAACAACAAAGTATGTGTTGGATAGGGAATAATTTTACATTGAATTTGTTAGCCTGTCTTAAAAATGAGCTTGGTCAACAATAAGAACATGACCATGCCAACATTAAATATAGGTGGGTCAGTAATATGTTAAACCTAATAAATACAAAGCCAAAGAAATTAACAAAATAGACTTTGCCATTATTTCAGATCATTGTGTACAGACTCATATGCATGTGAATTTTATTAACTAATCACAAAATTTACCAATTGTATTATGATCATTAATATACATAATTAAAGTTGAGGATGACCTATATTAAAATTTTGCTAGCATTATTTTTTTGTTTATATATTGTTGATTGAGTCAGTTTAATGTTATATATAGTTTTGTAGTTGATTGTTTCTTACAATTAAAAAATTAAATGAAATATTAAATTCATTTTCATTTAATTTGATTTTATTTTGACATTTTTTATTCATATAGGTTCCAGTACTCGTACCAGGTACTGAGAGCCAGACCAGATCTGGGTAATTTCTAGATACTAAAAAATATGGCTGTGTATGCCAGGTTCCAAGTAATTGTCAAGTACCTGGTACAACATTAATAAGTATGCTTTCTATTGAATTTGAACCTTTCTGGATATTTTTTATTTTAAATAAAATTTTAATATATATTTGCTTTGTCATTCTGGCATTTATGTATAAAATTGAATGATTTGGAACTGAATTAATAATTTTTTTTTACATTTATATATTTATCAGTATATAAAAATTCTTTTATATATTTTAAGACTTTAAGAATTTTGTACTTTTTTTTGTGGATGCAAATAAGAAAAATATATTTAATCCTTTAAAAAGTCAAATTTTTAATTTTATGATTCCCCAATTACCTGACTGTCAATGATTGTAATATTAAAAAAATGCCAATTTATTGCCAAAAATAATCTAAAATAATTGTATATATTTTTGATTAATATTACATTAAAACTACATCATTAACTGATTACATTAAAATTGTCTTCAATTTCTGTCAGTTATCTGATTACCATCAATTCACATCCACATGTATTATAATTGCATCAATATTTAAGGTGGACAATGTTTAAAAGTAACAATATACAGATCAAAAGTAACATAGTATATATTATTATTGTATATTGTTTAGATAATTGTCAACTTTAATATGATTTTTATTGAATTTCATACGATTTCAGGTACTTGTTGATGATTGGATCACCCTACCATATTGCATTGCATCCTGGCGCGCATTTCTTGACTGACGCGCCTTGTGAGTATCTCTTGAGTCTAAAATTGAAGATACTAAGGTTTAAAAATGATAATACTGTATATAGTACCAAACATGCCTTAATTTATAATTGTAGGAATTGTCACTTTCATCAAATTTAATATGATTTTGATTGTGAAATGAAAATTTTCAATGATATTAAAATGATTCTATTATTGTAAAATACAAGTTTTGATGAATCACAATGTCATTTCTTAAACTAAGTTCAAATTATGTATGAATTGTGGTGAAAAGTTACATTCTTGCTATTTATAAAATAATGAAGAGATACTTTTCAGAAATATCTGCTTTAAAATAGGAAATATACAGGTATTAAAATTTGTAATATTTTAAGTGTTGTGTAATAATTGGCTTTATATGTTTTTATTTATAAATCATACTTATTTAATAAAATATAAATTAATTATTTAATTTTAATGAAAAATAACTACATTTTGATCTAATTTTATTATAATTTGCAATTAAAAGTTACTACATATAGAATATTTGATTATAGCTGTTTTAAATCAGAGAAATAATGTTCAAAATTATTTTTAGAAAATAAATGGTTGACTTGATGATATACAAAATAATTTTGTGAAAATACTAGTGAGTTAAGATAGTAATACTTTTGAAATTGATCAATAAGAGAACAAAATGTTTCAAACAAAAAACATGTTTCAAACAAATTTACAATTAATGAGAATTTTATTAACATATTTGTTAATCCAAATAATCCTAATTAATCTTGCCATATTTTAGTCCCTTGATTCTTTAACGGAATTTTAATGATTTGAATTAATTTAAACTAATTTTAGTACCATCTTGTAATTAGAGTATTTATTATTTTTATTAAATCTATGAGTGGCGCCATCTATTAATTAATAATTAAACTAGAATTTTAACTAATTATTCTGAAGAAAAATCCACCTCGGCTCTGGATCGAACCGGGGACTTTGGGCTAACATCCCAACGTCATACTGCTAGATCACCAAGGCCAACGAAAAGAAATAGACATATTTGTTATTTAAAGAAATAGATAAACAAACATATTCCCTGGATCGAACCGGGGACTTTGGGCTAATATCCCAACGTCATACTGCTAGATCACCGAGGCCAACGAAAAGAAATAGACATATTTGTTATTTAAAGAAATAGATAAACAAACATATTAAAGAAATAGACATATTTGTTAATTCTAAAAGATGTTATACAGAAAAATATAAAATTAATAAATTTTAATGTTTCTAAAAAAAGGTCTTTTACCTTATCAGATTTCATTTTTTTTATTAATTGTATTCTTGATATTTAAAAGTATTTTTCTGCAGAATTTGGATATATTTAATATTTCACAGTTTACATATTCACATTATAGTAATTTGTTGTTTGAATAAGTAGAATAGACACAAGTATTTAAATATAGAGGATATCTATAATAAATACATTTAACCTTTATCTATCTGACTTAATATTTTTTTTATGAAATTTCTTTAATAGTAATTTATACCATATTTAACTTTAATTTCAGAATATTAAAGCAAAATTCAAATAATTACTGTTTAATAATAATTTTTATAACTAAAATTTTAGTAAGAATGTTGAAAACTAGTTTCCTATTGTCAGTTTAGTCCAAATACATTAAACGTTTTTTGCCATTTTTGATAACTTTTGATGTCTGTATAAAATGTGTTCTCCTTTAATGTAACTTGCTTTGAATATTCACTTGTTTGCAAGTGAAAATATTTTGCTAATATATTCTTTTCTAGATGGCAAGACTTGTTAAAAATGAGATTTATCAAAATCTATTTTATATTTTTAATTTTTTATAATGGGAAATAAATGAAAAAATAAACACTGTCTATAGGTAAAAATATTTATTAATCACTGCTAATATATATGTGATAAAATTTTGTCTTATATGACCCTTTTCAAATATAAACTATTGTGACTGAGGAGAGTCATAAAAGATTGAAAATCTATTGGTAGTATTTAATAAATATGTTTATCTGAAGTATTACAAATACATTATTTAGGTCAAGTATTATAAAAATCATTAAGAAAACTTTTTATAAAGATTAGTAAGTAAAAAAAGATAAGATACATTTATCTTGAACATCTTATACAGAACAAACCACAGTCACACATAATGACAGTGATGATGAAAAAAATAATATTATAGGAGCTTATTAAATTACTTATCATAAAAGCCTATAAGTATTTTGTTTAAACTTTTTCTGAGAAAATATCTCCTTAAAGAAATAGACATAATAGATTCTAAAGTACAAATTTATCCACAATTTGTAAGAAAAGCAATATAAATCAGTATTAAAGAGGCTTTATTAATATTAGTCAAACAGAATTATTAAAATTCAAGTGTTTTCAAAAAAATGTTAATTCATTCATTTTGCTTTAAAGTAGATTAATTACTGGTCAACATAACTAATGGCTTTAATAAATGATTTGCTGTTTGGTTTTTTTTTTTTTTTGTGTGTTTTATGGGCTATCTGGACCTAACTATACTAAATATGTTTTTTTTTTTTTTTTGTGTGTGTTTTATGGGCTATCTGGACCTAACTATACTAAATATGTGTTCATAAAAACAAAAACAGTGTGTTAAAGGTACTTGTAAAAAACAAAAATAAAAAAATGATGATCTCAAAAACATTATTTAAAAGAATGAAAAAACTAAACAAAAGTAACTACAATAATAATTTGAAAGATTTAACATAAAAATTGATTTCTTAAAAATTGTATAAAAGGCATAGTTTATATAAAAATGAATCAAATGTTAAAAGAAAAATTAAGTGCTACATAAAACATTTGTATATACAGTCAAACCTCTTTATATTAATCTAGTCAGAAACATTGCTATTGTGTTCAAAAAAGATGCATATTGATTAAATCATTTTCATATTCATTTATGTTCATGTCTTAAGGAAAAAATCAGTGATCAAGAATTCGTTCCATGAGAAAAATGCTAATAATTTTTATATCAATTAATAAAGAATTAATCACAGAAATAAATCTGAAATATAATTAAAGCTATGATGCATCAAAGAGACTTTTTTAAAAAATGGATTTATTTTTTGTAGAATGTTTTGCATAAATATAACTCGTGTTCAATATGTAAATATTTAAATAATATTTTCATCATTTTCTGAATAATTAAATTTATTCAAAGAAAAATAATTTAACTGAAAAAAACAATTTTAAAATGTTTGAGATATTTTTCACCAATATTACATGACATCATAATAATAAATATGTTATGCTATCTCATTTTTATTCGAATCTTGATTCCAAGGAAGTTAGTTCAAAGCATACACATATAAATGTGGAAGAGTCGACAGGATGATCAATAAAGACACCAAATATAAAATTCATTTTATGGCATTGTAACTCGCATTATTCGAAATCAAACTGCAAGTTACATTTACCAATAAATTTGTAGTATTTAGTACAAGAGTTAAAGACTGTAATCCGTTCCAGAATTACCGTCGTTAACCAAAAGCGCCGTTATCCAAGGCGCGATTCCCCATAGGATTTAATTGAAAATTGATTAATTTGTTCCGCTCCTTCCCTCAACCATAGTAAGTATTAAGAATGCAGATAAAATTCATTTAAAAAGTCCTAAAAATATGGAAAGTATCAATTTTTTATTATAATTGAAAAACTTCTTACTTTAGATATTAAATAAAAGCAAACAATAAGCCAAATAAGTAAAATAAATCGTTTATTCAAAAACGTTTTCGTCTAAATTGAGGCAGGCTACGTGGATAGCCGAAAACGCTTTTGAATAAACTATTTATCTTACTTATTTGGCTTATTATTTGCTTTAATTTAATTTATTTATTATATTTGTTACAAAAAATTAACATTAATGAAATGAATTATTCATGAAAACAGTTTTTAATTATCAATCTTCACCAGAAAGACAGTTGGGCTCACTTCGGAGTTTTTTGACAAACGAACCTATAAACACAGATTAGCAGCATATAAATTCAATGATTATTATATAGATAAGATTTGATTTTGCCTTTTGATAGCGAACGAACAGTGAGTGACATGCACTCGCAGATTTATTGTCTATATGAACTGTAGGATCTCGGACAGACATATTTTTTCATCTAATGGAATCTGAAACTGCGACATCACACCACTTGCAGGTATCATGTAATATATAACAAACAAACAATAGAATCAGACTTTATAATATCTTCTGGAAATCATCTTTAAAAAACTAAAACTAGTGAAATGTTGCACGTCTATTTTTAATTAGTTAAATAATTTGTTTTCATTACTAAATGTTAATTATCATTTACTTAAATATATTTTTATATGATTATAGTTTTATTGTGCATCTATTTTTAATTAATTAAATAATTTGTTTTCATTACTATATGTTCCGTCTATTTTTAATTAATTAAATAATTTGTTTTCATTATTATATGTTATAAAAACTAGTGAACTGTTGCAAGTCTATTTTTAATTAATTAAATAATTTGTTTTCATTATTATATGTTAAATTATCAATTTGCTCGTCTATTTTTAATCAATTAAATAATTTGTTTTCATTATTATATGTTAATTATCATTTAGTTAAAAATTACTTTTTAATTAAATAATTAGTTTTCATTACTATATGTTAATTATCATTTACTTAAATATATTTTTATATGGTTATAATTTTTTTATTAATTTTAATAATGATATTGTAGGATCTGAATTGATTCCGATAAAAAAAAATAACGATTGACAACTGAGCTAACGAATCACGTGATATGATGACGAGGTATTTTACAGAACTCTATTTTGTCGAAGTTCACATAATCAGAAGTCGTTAATCAAAGCATGTGTCGTTAACCGAGACATTTCTTCTTACAATCACTCGTCGTTAATCAAATATTTCATTATCCGAGGCCGTCGTTAACCAAGGTTATTTCTTTTCTCAATTTTTCTGTATTCAACTGTATTTCTTTTCTCAATTTTCAGATATTATTATGAGCATGTTGTAAGAAAAAATTCAAGAAACCTTAACTATAGGCGCATTCGGCAATTCAGATCAATCTGACTAGATATCTGAATAGATCACGTGACTTCTAAGTTTCGTCTGACTCATCTGACTTGGCATTTACCGAACGCATATGTCTGCTTCTCTACTGGCCAACATGGCGGAAGAAGTGATAAATTAATACAAGTTATTACACATATTACACTGCTTTCCATGCATAGCAATATCGAATTAAAAAAAATTTTACACTGGACTAGTGGCTAATCATCCTCAATATAAATACCATTTTTTGAAATAATTATCAATAAAACAAATATAAATTCACTACGACATTAATAAATAATAAAGAATTTCTTTATCAATTAATAATAATAGCAAAGCAACTTTGAAGCAACGTGAGCATACTTTTCAAACGATAAACACACACGAATTCTCGTATTAATAATGTCTACTTATGTAACGAGATATCTTTCCTTCAGTTATACGGTTTGGCTCCTCTAAATGTTAGATAGAGTTGAAAAACTTCATCTCTTTCATTAATTTTAATATCGCATAAATATCTCATGGGCGCTGCCATGTTGCTCAGACCAATGTCAGAAACTACAGAGATGACTTACGAAGATCTGATTATCTGAGTTCAGAACTCATCAGTTGTCTGATTTGCCGAACGCGGCACTTCAGTCAGATATACGTCACAACTCAATTCGAACGATCATTGTTCAGCAATGATCATTCGGCAATATTACAATGATCAATTGATAACAGCAATGATCATTCAGCCTTATATTTATTATAAGAAAAATTTATTTCCATATATGAAATTCGAAAGCGACTGATAGCATCAGTATGTAAATAAATAGCTAATTCCACCACATACATTGGTTAAAATATTATACTTAATAATTATTTTCGAATAACTACAACAGATTGGATTTTATATTTCTTGGAAAACGAAAGAATCTGCAAAATGCAAAAAAAGGTTTCAGTTTCTCTTTCATAATCACGTATGTGCTTTCTTACTTATGTAAATTGAGCCTGAAATCATATATTTAACACGTGTGATCTGTATTAATAACGTCTACTTAAGTAACGAGATATTTTTCCTTCAGTTATACGGTTTTTGCTCCTCTCAATCTGTACTTTGATTCATATTGTAATGGATGTCTACTGAGGAATCATCATATTGCAAATTAAATTTACTTAACTGAATTGAATTTAAAAATATTAATTATCTTATACAAGAAGAGCGGAAGCAAGCCTGCAGGGTGGTTATTGTAGGCGGGTAGTGCTTGTATAAAAGTTTGATTCTTATAAATAAATAAATTGCCATTTGTTTGGGACGTCAATTTCAGCTTTGCAGAAGGGCGAGGTCCAGCTTAGCGCCGGCCCTGATTATATGTGACCTTCTGCCGCTATAACTTTCATTAAAAGTTATTTTGAGCATAAACTTGAATCATATTAATCACAATATAATTAAAAAATAAATACAAAGGATAACAACAAAGGATTCGAGGATGCTGACAAGTGAGTAGAATATACATTTAATTGCAAAATATATGCAAATTTCCTAGCAATATATTAATTAGTTCAGAAATTATTTGTGAAGATCAACACAGAAATACAAATATACACTATGGTTACTTATACATAAAAAATAGGCTAAAAATAAATACGAAAATAGACTTCCAAGGAGAAAATAAACTACGAAATTGGTAGAAATCTAAAAATTAATAAAAAATAATTTACTTTAGCCACAAAGACATTCAAAAATATATAAAGCTATCGTTAATGAGATGATAGAAATCATCTCATTAACGATAGCTCTCATTCCATCTCGCAGAAGGATCCCTGTAGTGCCATTAGGCGGAGCAGGGCCATGTTGCTTTTTAGGCGCACGTCACAGTATTAAATGAGCCTAAAATGAGCAAGCTCTTTGAATCTCATCCTTTAACCATCCGAATGATCCCATCAGAGATATTAACTACTTTGTGATGAGCTCTATTAGTGGCTACATTAGTTTGATTAATACGCCATATCACATCACAGATATACAATTGATATATCTGAGGTATTAACCACTTTGTGATGAGCTCTATAAGTGGCTACATTAGTTTGATTAATACGCCATATCACATCACAGATATACTATTGATATATCAGAGGTATTAACCACTTTGTGATGAGCTCTATAAGTGGTTACATTAGTTTGATTAATACGCCATATCACATCACAGATATACTATTGATATATCTGGCGGCGGCTCGTTATATAGCCCATCACAGGCTGGCCAACACCCATGATAGGATCAACCGAATGGTTGAAGTACAGGGTATAACGAGCCGTGCCTGGACCCTTCCTGAAAAACTTGATGCGTGGGAACCGGATCCTCCGGGGTGGTAAGATATAGCTTATCATGCATCTATACGGCCGAACTATATAAGTGACCTATATGATTATTTCAATTCGTCCCAGTATTGAAGAATAGGGTATAACGGGCCGTGCCTGGTCCCTTCCTGAAAAACGTGAGGCGTGGGAACCGGATCCTCCGGGGTGGTAAGATATAGCTTATCACGCATTCATACGGCCGAACTATATAAGTGACCTATATGATTATTTCAATTCGTCCCAGTATTGAAGAAAATCAGAGGAGATCGGTAAAAAACTAATAATTAGGTACCAATTTTAATAAATCATTAAAATAGGAACCTATTATTTTTACCTATTATTTATTACCCAAGATTTACATATTTTATTTTAGAATTTATCAATAACTAAAACCTTTTCAAAAAGGTTTAAAAAATTAAAATAGAATGAATAAATTTTTTAAAAATACAGTATTAAAAAAGGACACTCAGCCAAAAGATCATTTAAATTGGTTAACTCTAATGCCTATTCACTTGTAGTCCATAAATACTTGGGGATGTTTTATAATAAGTGCCTAGTTAAATGAATATAAATTTGATTGATCTTCATCAACCTTTACTGAGAGTATAGGCAAATTCACCTAAGTTTCATTCACATGTCATAATAGTCAATTAGATGCTTTCTCTCTTCTTCTGATAGCTTGTTATTTCCTCTGGAAGATTACTTTCCTTTTTTCATGCTTTCCTGTATCTTTCTCAGTTTAATCTTCATTCTAGAAAGGATATTTCTGAATACATCATTTAACTCTTATTAAAAGTGTTTTTATCAATTGATTTGTGATTTTATTTGTCACTCTTGGATATCTTTATCATCTTATCATTGATATGTCTTAATTTAATTATCTTTTTCACTAATGTCTCAATGGCGAAGATACATTAATGAATCTCATAAGATACATTGATGAATGTCAAGTAAGGGCACTTGAATGCATCTTATATAGAGTCCTTTTAAGATGATTTCCTCTCTTCTGTTTCTATAGTGGCCTAATTAGGATTTAGATAATTAATTTGATCTCTTGGAATTACATAGCTTATCGCAGATCTGATTATCCCATAACTTATCATAATTACAGTAAGTTTCCTTAATAAAAAACTTCAAATCACTATAGGAAAAATGAAAAGGAAAATATATTTGTTTAAGCATCTACATGTCCAGAATAATTTTCCATTGTTCAGTAAATGCCATTAATCCATTAAAACTTTTAATGGTAAATATCAAACTTGTGCCATCTGTTTATTTGAAAGTTAAGATTTTGGATTGAGTTGAATCAAGCCATAACTCTCTAATTAATATTACAATAATTAGAAAAATTAAAATAGAATTTAGAAATATAATGTTTGTAGCATAATAGAAATTTTACATAATTCAAACAAAATATAAATCACTGAATCAATATCTGCTTAATTGTGTAGATCAGTGTTTCCCATTTGGTAGTCCATAGATCCTGGAGGTCCATAGAATTAATTAAAAGGTTTGCACCATCATTTACATAGAAAAATAAGGGGGAGATGCATGGTTATTAGTTAATTGGAAACCACTGGTATAGGTCATTGTTGCTGGCTCAAGTCAATCACTTTTGAGAGCTCAGATTTTCTTGAAACAGATGATCTGAATTTGAGCATTTTTCTCAAATAAGTTTGATATTGTATATTTAAAAATCTTTTTAAATCCGTTAGTATTATTTAATGAGCAATGAAAAATTATTTTGTAACTTGTATACTGAAACAGAAGAAGATTGTACAATGATGTCTTAATAAAATGCTGCTATGCCTAGACAGGATACGACCATCTCCTACCACTATTACGGGATTAAATATACAAAGACCTTGCAACACATTCTTAATAAATCTTTAAAGGCATCTGTTTGTAAGATAACCTGGAAAAGAGGAAATACTATCTTTAACATTCTTAGAAATAATAAAGACCAGGTCCCGGAACATAGAAAGGCGGATATATATACGATCCCACTTACTAACTGCGATGACAATTCACAACGATGCTACATCGGCAGTACTAAAAGGAACTTATCCAGGAGAATAAATGAGCACAAGAAAGATATTGTTGAAGGGAAACTGACTACAGCATTGGCCAACATGGCATACCAACATGATATCGACATTGATTGGGCAAATGCGTGTGTCATTAAACCTGTCTGTGACAATAGAGGGATTACCACCCTAGAGGCCCTTGAGATCGAAAGAAGTAAGAAAGACAAGTGTCCTATTAATGATAACATTCTGGTGGACCTCCCTCCAGCATGGAAATGGTGTGCTCTAAATAACACACCAATCTAAATGATCTCTTACTATATTTAAGGTGGAAGTGATAAGAAAAGGCTGTACTTTCCTCTGCGCTCTCTAAGGGGAATTGTTGAAGATGCTTACTCTATCTTAAAAACCTTTACAACTATAACAACACAAGACTTGTCGTATTATACATGGACTTACGCCTACATGGCGTATACTAGGACTCTTTATTTTATTTTGTTTAATATTTTATGTTTATTTTATTTTTATGTAGTAATATCTTCTTATTTATTTATTTATGTCATATAGTATAATCATATATATATTTAATGTACTATGTATACCATATGTTTAACATATTGATGTTTGTTTTTCGATATGATATATGATTGCTTAATGCATATAAATTTGTTTAAATATTAGAGCGTTCAATTTTTTAAAATGTTAGAATGTTATAACTGTTAATGGAATGTTATTATGTTCTAAATTAATAATTTTTGTAATCTTCGCTAAAAGAGAGGCATACTGATGAGGGACTGAGTATTGTCCGAAAACGTTATGTGCCAATAAAAGTTTTTATTACCTTGCTAATAGTGCTTATACAGTTCTTCTTTAATAAGATGCTTCAAATGAAGTCTTCTATTAAGGAGAAGCTGTTGCTATCATAGCAACAAATCTGGAATGATTGAATCTGTAATAAGGAGTTCTTCTTTAATAAGATGCTTCAAATGAAGTCTTTTATTAAGGAGAAGCTGTTGCTATCATAGCAACAAATCTGGAATGATTGAATCTGTAATAAGCTTCATGAGATAAAACTAGTTGTTGAGCATTGGGGATTATACTACCTTAGAAATAGAAGAGATGTGCTAACAAAATTCAGTATCAGGCACAGGGTCTCACTCATGAATATCTTAATGGACAAAGATTAGAATTGCTGGCTTCAATCGGTTTTTTCTCAAATAAGCTCAAGCTTTTATCTTTTAAAAGTCTTTTTAAATTGATAAATATTATCCAAGTGACAGAAAATTATTCAATGAAACTCAAACACCAAAATAGAGATTATAAAATAATACCAATCCTTTGAATACTAATTACTCTTACATACTTTATATTTAAAACTGTAATGTTTTCAGTGTGGATGTACTCTCTTCAGCATAGTTGAAGAAGTAAACTATAAACATTTCAAGAATTGTTTTCTTGTAGTGTTTACAGTTTACTGTTTTACTTCTGTTTAAGAGAGCATGTCCATACCAAAATCATTAGTTTTAAATAAAAGTTTCTTGTGCTTATTTTCTGCTCCTAAAGTACCTTTTTTTAGACTTATTAATATTAGCCCCTTCACATTACTGAAATGATTTATTTTTATTAATTAAATTAAGGATTTGTTCTTGTAATTTTAATAAGTCATGGGATGACTATTGGTAACAAACTCTCAACTTCACAATATCAAGTCAGTTTTCATTTGAAATCAAAATATTACAGAAACAGAAGAAAGAAAATAGTCCTAGAAAAAAATCTGTATAGGAAAATGTCAAATATCTTTATTTGCCACTTCTTGATAGGTGAAGATAACTGATTTATAATCTTTGTAATTGTGATCTTACTAAGAAACATATTTAGCAGAGTTTATTTTATGCAGAATATTTAATGCTTTTTAATCACTTAAATTTTATTGGGAAAAAATTTTCATTATTATAGATTTTCTTACCTGATGTGGCATTTTATGCAAATGTAACATTTTCGTATAATTTTATGTGAATTATTGACTTTTGACTTTGACTTTTTCATTATTTTTACAAATTAACTTTTTATAATTGTTTCTTATTATTTATTTTAGTTATGTTACATGTTATTTTACTTTATTAATTAACTTTTAAATGTTTTAATATTATTGATTATAATATGCTAGTCTTTTTAGACTAGCATATTAATCACTTCCATTTCCTTCAGAAAGTAGGCTAAAAAATTCCTTTCTGAAGGATATGGAGGCTTATAAGATAGGGCCTATGTATTTCTGTACATCCCCACTAATAACTTTTG
This sequence comes from Olivierus martensii, assembly GCA_000484575.1. Classification (NCBI taxonomy): domain Eukaryota; kingdom Metazoa; phylum Arthropoda; class Arachnida; order Scorpiones; family Buthidae; genus Olivierus; species Olivierus martensii. The sequence continues at coordinate 53,231 of AYEL01082586.1, forward strand.
AATTAATTAGTAAATTTTCATGAAATTCTGTCATTAAAAGCATTTCTGTCAACCCAGACAAAAAGACAAATTGCTGCCCCTTAAACATATACTTTTCAATACCTAAACTTTTTTGTTATTAAATATGCCTCTCTTTTATGGTTGTTTTTTCAGAATTAAGGATGGCACCTTGATGCTGCATTCTTTAATCTTATAGGATTCAGCAGTCTTACAGGATAAGATTTAATTTTTATCAGAATTTTAGTTTATATTATTGACAATAGATGACACTAAGTGTTAAGAAACCTAACTTAATACTTATTACTACTTTATTATTGCTAATAGATGGTGCTATATGCTAGTGTAGGACTTACCTGCATTGCTTAACACTTATAACAGGTAAGCCATATGATATTCTACACCAGTTATCATACACTTAGCCATATGATATAACATGGATGATGTCACAAAACACCTGATTATGACATCATGATGCCATAACAATGAATGACATCATTATAATATCATATTGTTGCAATGATGATGTCATCATGACATCAAAGCTGGCTAAATAAATATTTTAATATTGATTTAGCCAGCATAGATAGAAAATGATACAAAAAGCCAAAATATTGGATTAAAGATATATTGGACACAAAAAGTCAATGAATTCCAAATGCTAAATAAATGAAAAATACATGACATATTTGGAAAATAGGCAATTTTAGTTCTTTCTGGAACTGCTTTTTTTGCAATTATCTATTAAATTATTTTAATTTTTGTGAACATTGTATTTGGTACAGTTTTTCATAGATAGCCCATGTTTCATAAAATAATTTATTTGTTGTTTATTGTTCATTACAAACATAGTTGAAAGTTCACTAATCAGTCAGTCAATTTAAGTACAAGAATTAATAAATAAAATTTAACAAGTGCTTGGATAGCTTTAAGCTTTTTCAAACTTTTCCTTAATATCATCTTGTCAGCTTGGGTTTTTGAAAGGACAGAGTTTCAGAACTCTAGTGAAGATCAACTGATTTCTGATCTCTTCAATTATGCATTTACAGTGAAGCATATTTTAGTCAAATGTCTTTTTATTTTTACTGCTAAATATTTAATTAAGAGATTTTAATTATTCTGTGTTTAATCTTTTAGACCAGGGGTGGGCAACCTTTTATTTCTAGGGGGCCATATAGAAAAATTTTATGGTAGGCCACGGGGCAAAACAAAAACAATTGATAATAATAGTATTTATTTAAAAAGAGAAGGTACAGATATGTAAGTATACATAGCATTGATATTAGATGTGGGTATGTAAGTATACATAGCGTTGGTATTAGATATAATAAAATAATGTGGCCTAGGCCGGAGGTTGCCTCCCCTTATTTTAGACTGTGGTATATTTGAATTTTTATTTGATAATGTTTTGTAACATTCAGTTTTCCTTTAATCTATTTTTAAATGAGTTATGGGTTTTATACCAATTTTTATCAATTTTAATTTGAAATTTTTTTGATTGGATTATCATCTATTCTTGTTTGTTGACCTTCACTTTTACATTATTTTTAAATATCATTTATTATTTGCTAAAGCATATTTATTTTCTATAAGTGTCTTTTACACATTGTTTTTGTTTTTATGAGAATTATATTTGAGCCATTCACAAGCCAAATTGATTAACTCCACTTTTTGAATTTTTTTAAATTTTAGTATCAAAACACTCGATTAACTCTTAACTATTTATATTAAAAATAAATTTCCTTAATAGTTAGGATTAACACCACTAAATGACAAAATTTTTTTGGCCACTGAATAATAAATAATTTATTTCAGAAGCCAATTTGATTAACGCCATATTCTAATGTAAATCGTAGCAATAATGCGATTCAAACGTTTATAAGTGTCGTATTATGCCTAAGACATTTTTGAATTTTACCTTTCAAAGTTACAATTATATTTTGTACATCTTTTAAAATCACTAAATTGGAAGGATCAGTTGAAAGACATATAAGAAAGATGTGATACAGTCTACACGAAAGTTTTGGCTAACCAGTTTTTATTCAATAAATTTTTTGGTTTTAGTCAAGATCTTTCTTTAGTCATCTAGGATACGACAATAAGAATTTAGTTAAGTAATTTTTTAATACAGTGGTATATTAGATAATAACGCAGCGAAAAATAAGCGCGTGATGAAAGCAGCGTGGTTTTGACGTCATACCGCGGCCTAAAAATCGCTACTGTCCAAAGTCTAGATAAGCGTTTCTCAAACTTTTTCATTTGGCAACCCTTTTTACCCGAGCAAATATTTTCACGACCCTGGGTATAGAGGTATATGAACTAGGAATACAAATTAAAACATTTGCTAAAATTTCTGCGACCCCCAAATTTAGTTACGCGACCCCATATGGGGTCGCGTAACTAAATTTGAGAAGCACTGGTCTAGATGGATTCAACTTTTCCGCGACGGTAAAATCCGTCGAGATAATATCCACCAATGAAATCCATGCATTTTGCGAGATTGAATTGTTGGCAACCTTAACAGTATGGCAGGATTCTTTGTTATTAAATCTCATCTCTTTGATCAAAATTGCATAGAAACATTGTTCGTATTTCTTCTTATAAATATTTTCGATCCAGCATTTTGCCTTCCTCGATTTTGTTTGTTTCCTCATTTACTGCAGCTGTTAACATCATTTGGTAAACAGTGAGTGCCTTTCGTTGGTTAGCGTCCATTTTGTTTTACACGAAATGAATCATGGGAACGGCACTAAGATTCTTGGGGAAAGCGAAGCTTTCCGCAACTGTGGGAATCCACAAGCGAAATTTCTTCCGCATTTATCTGCGACTGTTTTTGAGCATTCCGCTTTCCGTTGCGGATAGTGGGAACTAATCTTAACTCTGCGTTCGTCCTCATTCTTACAATGCTCTGATATTGTCTAGCAACCCAACTTCTGTTTAACATTTGAAATATATACTGCATTAACTTATTTTTAAAAATATTTTGAAGATTCAATTCAATGGTATTATTATTTTTATTTTTTTCTTTTCAGTTGCCAAATCGATTAACTCCACAAAACAAAAAGTAGAGAAAAAATGATAAAATAATATAAATTGTTTTTAAAATTCCCTTTAAAATATAAATTCAAATAAATATTGTAGAACGTATTATTACAAGTGTAGCTTTTATCTAACGACATATAAAATGCATGAGATAGTATATCCTTGAAGTAATTGTTATTTTTATCTCATGCATTTTATATGTCGTTAGATAAAAGTTACACTTGTAATAATACATTCTACAATATTTATTTGTATTTATATTTTAAAGGGAATTTTAAAAACAATTTATATTATTTTATCATTTTTTCTCTACTTTTTGTTTTGTGGAGTTAATCGATTTGGCAAATGAGCAGCTCATTTAATATAGTTGTTCTCTTTTGCCACAAAACAAAATCAACTGCAAACCATTCTTTTGACCTAGAGTTTCTGAAATTCAAATTTTTAAAAAAATTTGAACTGAAACTATTAATAAGGAAAACCTAGACTTTTTTTTTGAGCAACCTAGATTTTTTGATAAAATTATTAATTAAAATATTGTTTCAAAATTTATTAATTGTTGGATAGTTTTACTAAAGCCATAATGAATTTGTGGTGTAATTTTGCTTTCTGATACAAGATCCTGATCCAAACTGTGGCAAATACTATGCATAGAAACAAAATATTATATAAAAGGAACTTATAAAAAAAAAAACAAATATTATTATCAAATAATAAACAATAATACTCAAAAGCATTATGTAGAAAAACAATGTAAACAACAGTCCTGTCAAAGGACATAAATACTAAGTATCCAGTATACTTTCCTTAAAAATTTCCAAACATCAAACAAATAAATAATACTAATTAGGCAGATAAACAAAAACCTTATTGAAACATTTTCAAATGCTCACACAACTCTTCAGCAATAAAGATCAATATAGGTTGTAAACTGAACATGCAAATGATACATTTGAATTCTAAAAAAATTCTTTACAAAGAGAAAATAGAATCATTATATAAAACATATAATAGTTATTATAACATAATTAGCAATAGGAGAAAATAAACACTATGCACTATGTAGCAAAGATATGTTTATTTATTTATAATTCAAAATGTTTTTGACCATGTTTTGGTCATCATCAGCGAAAATTAGTAAAACGAACTTACATAGAATAATAGAATTCTATGTAAGTTCGTTTTACTAATTTTCACTGATGATGACCAAAACATGGTCAAAAACGTTTCGAATTATAAATAAATAAATGTATCTCTGCTACATGGTGCTTGGTTTATTTTCTTCTATTTATATTGAAGATAGCAGTTATATATGTCTTATTATAATTAGCAATTTCCTCAAACATAAAAGTATTACTATATTAATATTACACTTATAACAATATAATATATATTAAATATACAGTAAAACCTGTCTAAGCTGAACATTGTACAAGCCAGAAACCTGCTCAAAATGAAAAATATTTTTATTCCCGAACAAGTTGTTCGGGAATAAAAATATTTTTCATTTTGAGCAGGTTTCTGGCTTGTACAATGTTCAGCTTAGACAGGTTTTACTGTATATTTAATATATATTATATTGTTATAAGTGTAATATTAATATAGTAATACTTTTATGTTTGAGGAAATTGCTAATTATAATAAGACATATATAACTGCATCTTCAATATAAATAGGAGAAAATAAACCAAGCACCATGTATGGAACTATGAACTATGGAAGTTCCATAGTTCAAAGAAAATATCTGTATAATACGGAAACTGTCTAACGTGGAAACAGAAAGCATTTTAAAATTTCACTGCATAAAAGAACACCTGTATAAGATGGAAAAATGATAATTTTTTTATATCTTATAATGGAAAAAGTAGTTTTGAATTTGAAACTATTGATCAACCTGAACAAGGAATGGAAGAATTTTCTAAAGTATCACACATTGATGGAATTTAGACATTTATAGGACAGCTTGAAGACATTGGTATGCAGATAAATGCTGAAGAATATGTCAACATTGATTAAAACTTTTTAATAGAGACAGGTTATAAAACTATGAGTGATTTGATCCAGTCAAGAAGAGAAGAAAATTCTATAAATGAAGAAGATACAAAAGGATTGAAAAGGGACTTTCCAGAAAAAAAAAAAAATAATAAGAAATTTTGCTAATGCTACAAATAAATTGGCTGTGTTAGAAGAATTAATTCGAAACGTTTTTGACCATGTTTTGGTCATCATCAGTGAAAATTAGTAAAACGAACTTACATAGAATTCTATTATTCTATGTAAGTTCGTTTTACTAATTTTCGCTGATGATGACCAAAACATGGTCAAAAACATTTTGAATTATAAATAAATAAACATATCTTTGCTACATAGTGCATAGTGTTTATTTTCTCCTATTGCTAATTATGTTATAATAACTATTATATGTTTTATATAATGATTCTATTTTCTCTTTGTAAAGAATTTTTTTAGAATTCAAATGTATCATTTGCATGTTCAGTTTACAACCTATATTGATCTTTATTGCTGAAGAGTTGTGTGAGCATTTGAAAATGTTTCAATAAGGTTTTTGTTTATCTGCCTAATTAGTATTATTTATTTGTTTGATGTTTGGAAATTTTTAAGGAAAGTATACTGGATACTTAGTATTTATGTCCTTTGACAGGACTGTTGTTTACATTGTTTTTCTACATAATGCTTTTGAGTATTATTGTTTATTATTTGATAATAATATTTGTTTTTTTTTTATAAGTTCCTTAAACTTTTGCAAATACATACATTGATGGAAAGAGAACATGTTTAAGTAAACATACAAAACAAAAAACTTTTGACAAAATGTGGAAAAGAAACTTTTGTAATTTTTGTACTTAATACGAATACTACATATAAGAACTGAAGAGTAAAATTTTAAAATAAAACTTGTAGTTCAGTTCTAGTTGTTGCATATTTTTCTAATACAGCATTATATATCCAGTTTATTTGCTTTTCAAAAATACTCTATGAATTTTATTATGTAGGCTAATACAGTAATTTGGTGCTATATTTTATTTATATATTACCAAAATATGTACTATTGCAATAACAGTGTATTGTAAATGCATTAAATGTTGATTTTTATTTTAGAATGAAATCTGTATAAGCTGGAAAACTGTCTAAGGCGAAAAAATTTTCTGGTCCTTTGGGATTCCAGTTTAGAGAGGTTTTACTGTATATATTCATTATAATGTAGCAAAATTATCATTAGAGTAGTGTATTGTTTTAACTGACATTATAAGCATAATATTAATATAATAATAATTTTGAGAAATTTCTAAATATGTTATAACAACTATCATATGTTTTATATAAGACATTCTATTTTCTCATTGTAAAAGAATTTTTAATAAATTGGAATATATCATTTATGTTGAGTAAAGCTTTTAGGTATTTTAAACTTGTATTGATTTTTACCACTGAAGATGGCTGTGTGAGAAGTTGAAAACATTTCAGTGAATAAAATTTTTTATTTACCTGCTTGATTAATGCTATATACAGGGTGTGCCAGCTAAATCCAGACAAATTTCAAATTGAATTTCCCGCCATATTGTATTTGCCACAGTTTGGATCAGGATCTTGTATCAGAAAGCAAAATTACACCACAAATTCATTATGGCTTTAGTAAAACTATCCAACAATTAATAAATTTTGAAACACAATATTTTAATTAATAATTTTATCAAAAAATCTAGGTTGCTCAAAAAAAAGTCTAGGTTTTCCTTATTAATAGTTTCAGTTCAAATTTTTTTAAAAATTTGAATTTCAGAAACTCTAGGTCAAAAGAATGGTTTGCAGTTGATTTTGTTTTGTGGCAAAAGAGAACAACTATATTAAATGAGCTGCTCATTTGCCAAATCGATTAACTCCACAAAACAAAAAGTAGAGAAAAAATGATAAAATAATATAAATTGTTTTTAAAATTCCCTTTAAAATATAAATACAAATAAATATTGTAGAATGGATCCCAAATTAATGTGCAAATGATAATTTTGATAATTTTATTCTTTTTGTTAAATAAAATTTTGTTTAATTAAATTGTTTATTTTGTCCGGATTTAGCTGGCACACCCTGTATTTGTTTGGAAATGTAAAAATATTTATGTATAGTTTTCTTCTAATACCCTGCCTTTAATTCAAGTATTAATTAAATATAACATTAAAGCAGGATAACATAAACATTCTAAAAACCATCTTTTCAGAGAACTAGAATATTTATTACTTAAAGCAATGAGGGCAAATTACACTGAAAGCACTTTAAGTAATAAATATACTAGTTCTCTGAAAAGATGATTTTTAGATTTTTGTTATCTTGGTTTAGTACTAGATTTAATTAATGCTTTTACAATTTTTTAAAGATATTAAATCCATAAAAAGTAGTGTAAAAGACCATAATCCATATAAAAATAGGCTGAATAATTTTTTAAGAAATTTTAAGAAAAATCAAATTTTTTGCAAAATAACAATATCTAATAAAAAGGCAACCAACAATGACAGAATAATTAAAATAATTTTCAAAAAGATTAAAAACAGAATGATTGATTAATATGCTGCAGACATTTAGCATAAAATAAAGTTCTTAACTAAAATGTGATTATTAGTTAAAATGCACACTTGTAAAAATCCAGATTAATCCAAATCAATTGGTCTAAATCAAGAGATCTTGAAGAATGAATGGCTGTGATTTACTTGGAAAGTTACAGCATCTGTTTCCTCTTTTTCATTTCAATGATTACTTGATTTTGAAAACTCAGCAATTGGTTTGATCCCTTGGAGCATTGTTATTTATCTGGTAGTTTTGTGATTGCAATAGCTTTTTCAAACTAAAAGCTACAAATTATTAAATGGAATAGGAAAGTTGTAGACATCAGTACACAATCTTTCACTGTTTAGCATCTGTCAGAGAATATTTGTCCATTAGTTATTAAATAACATTAACCAATTTAAAAGTATTTTTAGGATAAAACTCCAATTTATTTGTGAAAACACTAAAGTTCTAGCCATGTACTTATTTTTGAACAAACTTTGTATTTTTGAATCAAGCTGATTGAAGTCTGCAACTCTAGTTTGATAATTATTACATTGATCAGCAATCAGTTAGTTCTGAAATGCAATGCATTAATTAATATTCATCAAAAAAGCTCAAATCAAATGATTTTTCCTGTGTTTCCCTTAATAACAACTCATGAGCATAAGTTTTGAAAATATTCAACTTTTAGCAACTATAGTACAGGTAATCTCTTGTTAACTGTAAAGGTTATGTTCTTAAAGAATCTCTACAGTTAGGATAACAAAGGCTTATAGAAAAATGGAAATTATATTTCATGGTTAATTATGCAGTGTATTGAATATTTTATATAACCTATTCATTTATAATTATGCTTAGTATTTTTAATTAATATATTTTTTTAATATTAAATATATAATAAAAAATATTATTAAATAACAGAATAAAATTTTTATTTATCTATAATGTCTTGATAATTCATAATCTTGAATAGAGCTATCTACTGTTTATTGATGATGATGATGAGGATAAACAGTGGGAATGCAAATATAAGAGTAGTATATTATTTCCTAAATGAGAAAGTTTAGAGTAACGATGAGTTATCTTTGTAACTGAAGATATAGACATTAAATCATTGGGATATTCTACATATATTAACCATTATATTTACTTTTTTAATTTTTGTATTACTTCTGTGGAATCTGCAATTTGTAGGTAATTAAGAAATAATTAAGTTGCAATTAGGTCAAACGAGAGAGAGATAGGAAGGAGAGAGACATCTGGAGAAATAGGCAAGGTGCTCTCTCAAAACAAACATGTAAGAAATACGATGACATTACGAGTTGTATTTCAGTCGGTCAGTAGACTTTTGTCCCCAGTACTAATAAATCGCTAAGAATGTTTACATCAGGTGTCTGCCAAATAGTCACGGATCAGATACCTGACTCTGTGAATGTTCAAGAGATAAACATCTAAATTCTCTCTCTGGGAAGAAGGGTCAGGAAAGGTCAGTTGATATATAAGAGCCGTTGCTGCCCTCAATTGGAGCAGCAGTTGGTTCTAACTGACTCCTGTTGTATTTGATACTTGATTAACGACAATGCCTATCCTCTGAGATTTCAACTGGTTCGAGATGCTCTTGTGGTTACGACCGAGTTCCGTCACTCATGGTATTACTGTGAAGCTTTTCTGGTACACTCTCGTTTAGATTCACAAAGAACCATCTACCAGCCGCATCTTCTTCACTCCCACTCTTTTAATTCACCACCACTCTTGTCTACTGGTTAAATCTATACATCCGGCAGTTGGTTGAAAGTGGTGTTTCATTAACCATCTGTATCACCAAAGATTTTGTGTGCTCCAGGAATTGAATTCTAACCAAAGGACTAAAGACTTTTTTTTTATTAGAGACTAGAGACTGTTGCATTATCATCGACAGTGTTCATGTTAACTGGATCCATCTCTACGGATATTGTGTCAAGGTATCTCTTTCTCTATGATGATCATCATTCACGTGATAGAAATCTCTCTGAATAAAGGAAGTTGTTCTTCGATGAACATAGTCTTTGTGTTGATTTGCTGAACAGCACAATTATTACCCATCCTTATTCACGCTAAATAGATATACTGCTTGCTTGTTTGTCAGCATCATATACGACGATCCGACTGGTGTCAGATTCTGACTATCACTGCGTTTAGGCCTAATGCCTGTCAATATCGTCGTCAGTCCCACACTTCTATTGATGATTTAATAATTAGATAAAAAGAAAGATATATATATATACACACATATATACAGGTAGGCCTCGATTAGTGTGAGTTTGAATAATGCGATATTCGAAATTTAATAATTAGATAAAAAGAAAGATATATATATATATATATATATATATATACATATACATACACACATATATACAGGTAGGCCTCGATTAGTGTGAGTTTGAATAATGCGATATTCGATTAGTGTGACTTATAAAAATGATATTGTTTTTCAGTTAGTGCGAGCAAATATTCGATTAATGCGAGTTGTAAGCATAGACCAGTCTTACTAACAAAGGTCCATCCCCTTTTATGATGTCAATTAACAAATTAATGTTAATTTTCGGTTAGTAAAACTGGACGAAGAGCAGTCCAAGAACAGTCACTTGGTTTTGAAGGGGTGAAACACCAGAAAGATGGGCTTTTTGGCATTAGCTATTTAACAATACTATTATTCAGCTTTGTTATCATATACATACAGTATAGTACAGAATTTTTTCTTTTAAAAAAAATATCGAAATGGATAAAAGGAAGAACACTTTTGATGATGGTATATGAGAGAATTCCTGGTAAATTAATAATTTAGATGATAAACAATGATGTAGAATATGAAAATAAATATTTCTTAAACAATTAGTATTGTGGTTATTCACAGAATCTCACAAAGTAAGAACCAATTATCATATTTTACATATAGTTAATACTTCGAATAGTGCAAATTCGAATAGTACGAGAAATTCGTGGAACCCATTATTCGCACTAATCGAGATCTACCTGTATATATATAGTAACATTTGAATCTGAAGAATAAAAATTAGATAAGATTAAATTTTGTCAATTGTGTTAAAATAGCAAGTTATATAAGTCAAATAAAAATTAAATAATAAGGATAAATTATAAAAATAATTAAATATATATCTAAAAATATCCTTTTGAGTAAATTTAGAATTAGACAAACTTGAAAATTATTGATGAGAAATGAAATTATATGCATTTTGGCACTAGACATAAATCATATTTTTAATACGATTTATATCTAGTGAAATTTAATAAATAATAGTTTTATATCAGTTGAAATTTTTAATTAATTGTTCCAAATTTCTCTAATTTATTCTACAAATTATTCACAAGGATATTTTTTTTTTAGATATACAGTGGAACTGTTTATAATGTTGCCACATACATCATAATATTTGTCATTAAATATAAGTCTTATTTTAGCCAAAGCTGATTAAGACAAGAACCAAATGTATTTTTTTTTTGTGCTTAATTGCTATAGACCATGGTAGAGAGTAGGCATTCACAAAATGGCCGCCAAGTCATCAGCACGTTCAGAGCACGATCGGAAAGTGGCTATACTCGATTCTCTTCGCGCCGGAAAGTCGCCGCGAGAAATAATCGAGTAGTTCGGTTACAAAAAGACGCAGGTTTATGACCCAGCGAAGAAGTTCAGGGAGTCTGAGACGGAGGAAGTTATTCCTGA
>AYEL01082587.1:0-17028 GCA_000484575.1 Olivierus martensii
GATGCCTTCGCGGGCCGGATCCGGCCCGCGGGCCGCCTTTTGCCCACCCCTGATATAGAAGGACGGAATTGCTATACAAGTCTAACAAGTAAATTTATATTTAATTATAAATTGTTTTTTATGGGCTAAAAGTATTTTTTCTTGATATGCAACTGAATACATATATATTTATAAATTATTCTTTGTATAATCTATTATTTTCCATTGGTATCATGTTGAGAACTTTGTTTTCGGCAGAAAACTGAAAGTATCCGTAAAAATATCCGTAAAAAAAAAAAAACACAATTTTGCTTTAGGATTCATTCAAATATAACTGTAATGTTTTAAAAAAATTAGTTTGAAATAAAAATCTATAAATTACGTATAAATCAAAAATTTTTTAAGGTTTATTATCATAAACAATCATTAGTAGCCTGGTTCTCAAAGTTTTGATGTTAGTGGCGTGTAATTTTGTGTTTTACTGAGGATTCTTTGCAACCATCCAACTTTACGTCAGGTGAAACAGATTCTAGTAGGAATTTAAGATCTTTTTATTGCTTGTCATTAGTGCTAAGTTAGTACCACAAATTTCTAAATTTTTTTCATTAATGTCACGTATTTATGCATTTTAGAACTACTTTTGATAGTGGGCGATTAAATAAAATGAGGTGATGGGAGGTCATTTCCAATCAAAATAAAATACAGTATATGTAGTTATCCAATTGATAGTTCGAAAGTTATTTCAAAATTTGTATTTTTCCCTGAAATCGCCTAATGTAATCACTAAAAAATATGAGTTTTTTAATTATTTATTTATTTTAAGTATGATTCTGAGAAGTGTTAACTTTCTAGTAAAAGCGTTTTTAAGAACCATTTTTAAAATTTAAAAATGGTTTTTGGGAACACTTGTTTTAAAAAAATTTCGGGTCTCAAAAGTGGTCGAGCAGACGAATTATGATGATGGGATAGATCATTTCCAGGATTATTTAAAACAGACTTTTTTTCCAAATAAAGTCGTGATTGTTAAAAAAAAAAAAATGGAAAATTTCCAAAGATAAGGCTGTTGGTTTGTCAGAAATAAAACAAAATGTGAAAAATAAGGATTTTTATTACTTTCACTTAAAAAAATCAACCAAATAACTCATATTTTTTATAAATAATTTTTGTTGTTACACGAGGCGATTTCAGGGGAAAATACAAATTTTAAAATAACTTTTGAACCATCAATTGGATAACCACATATATTTGTTATTTTGATTAGAAAAGATCCCTCCCATCACTCACTTCGTTTGCTCATCCACTTTTGGGTCTATCTACTTTATTACTGCCCCACACACCTCCAGCTCATCGATGCAATATTCTGGCATGCTTAATAATTAATGAAATTCAATCATTATTAATATTTTGCGATGTTCAATTATATATAACGTAGCTTCATGCATTTTTCGATTTTGTCGTTATGACTATATAGCTGTCAAAGCAGGAGAATAGAACATATTTTTAATAGTTTAATTTATTAATTTTAACTAACAAATATATTTAAAATTATATGATACGTGGGCCTTCAATTCTCCTGTTGCCCCTGGTCTCGCAAATACTAGAGACGGGACTGAACAGAATTATTGATAATTAAAATTATTTCTATTTGAAAATAAATATTTTAATAATTAATTGAAAAATGACAATATTTTTTAAATAATTTATAAGCAAACCAATGAGTCATGCAGATTACTGTATTATAGAAATTATAGCAGCTCGCACATACTTTTGAATCATGACCGGCCTCCAAACCATTAAATTCAATACAAGATAAAGAAATGATATACATTATTTACATGTCAATACACAATTGATTACTACTTGCTGTGGCTTTTCATCCAATCTATGCAATTGAAGCATATGTACCATGTATCCTGCCAAAAACTAGTAACAATTCTATCGATTGGAGAACATTTTCTTCCAGATGGATAAACAGTAACACCATGGAAATTAAAGTAATACAGGATATGCCGTACACAGAAGCATTGTAATCATTAGAATACAGCCAGATACGTCTGTAACATAGCCATTATACACTTTAATAGCTGTTTAATTCTGTTGTACCAAGACAAACAACGTTCTTTCAACAGTGCAATATAGGAATTAACAAATTCCTCCTGAAGCTTTTGATCATCAAAATAAGAAGACTGAATTTGCTTGGCCAGTTGTCCAGATAAAGCCTTCTTTCCAAGTAGGATATCATGATACTTTTTGCATTCAAACAGTGGGTGGTTATTGTTCTGTATTTTATCATTGTTATAGTATCTATTTTCTCTGAAGCCAAATCTATAAAGGTATTGATTAAATTTTCCATATCTAGTTACTAATTGGATAAGTCTATAATCATATCTCATGTTTTAAGTTTGAAGTATTCCCTAATATTTGAGATAAAGGAATAGCAAGTTTACCAATTGTTTCTTTGTTCTAATTTTCCTGTAACAGTTCAATAACTTTGTCAAAGGGATTTAATAATCAAGTTATCTCAAGATTAGAAAGCACTCGCAAATTAAAAACTATAATGATTTAATTTACAAGATACAGATATAATGAGCAGGATCGTTGCTAAATATCGTGGCGTCCTTAGGCAAAATTGAAATTAGTGAGTGATCCTTCCTTCATCTAATAATACCATAAAAAATCTACGCAACTCAACCAGATGGCCGTGTCGAAAAGCAGTCGTCAGTACTTTAGAGGACCCAAGTTCAATTCCATGTCACTTCTAGTTTTCCAGAAAGTATGCTGAACACATCCTTCATCCTGATTGATATCGAGCGTTATGGGCTCAAACTGGCCGCAACCATACATATCCCATGAGAGTTTCGATGGTTTAACTAAAACCCAGCCTAATCTAAACGTAATGTCGATTTGATGACCGAAAGAAAATGCTTTAGCTTTCCACCCTGCAGGACCGAAATCAGTGGCGGAACTTGAAATTTTTGATCCCCCTGCAAAATATTCGGGCACCTACCACAAAAAATTATCTAGATATTTTTACTAGAACAAAAAAAAAAGAACAAAATTGCATCATTTAAAACACAGTCGAAAAATAAAATATTTAAAATTCTTCCTCGTGGATTTTAAATATATTTTTGTATTTTCAACTGTATTTTAAATGATGAATTTAAAATTCTTTCTCCTGGATTTTAAATTTGCAAAAATCTCTAATCATGTCTTTTATTTCCATACTGGTTTAGGACCAGTAGCCAAAAATATGCTCTGATTCAATGAATGTTTCACTCTATTCCTTTTTTAAAATAACATAATATAATAAAATATAATATAAAAGAGGATTTATATATGTTATTAATTTAAAAAAGGGTAAAGTACAGATAGAGAGGATTTGGGCCTCTTATAATTCTAAACCCATCGCATTGTAGTCCCACCATTGACTCAAATTCGATTCAAAATCTCACTCGCGGGTTCTAAGTTTCATGATAGCCAGGTAATGAATCCAAACCTGGCCCGTCGATTCCCGTCTTCTACAACTAGCTGACTTCTCCACAAGGATGGGCAGCCGATGGAAGGGCCTGTTTCTCTTTGCTACTTAATAGTAAATGTGTAATGTATTCTAGAGTGGAAAATAGCGTCATGATAAAAAATCCTAATCATAACTGAAAATTTTTGGGGTTGAAAAAATTCTTATTTTTGATATAGAAAAAAATTATGATTAGTGATGATTTTTATAAATTTGGTGTAAAGTGCAGAAGGAAAAGTCTACATTTATGTTTGCCATCGACCATGGTTTTATTGATTTAACCTCACCTATACATTAGAGAGTATTACAGCTATTATAAACCTGGAACACGGTCCTGCCAAATGAAAACGCGCTATGCTTTCACCTTGGAGGATCCGAGTTCAATTCCCGAGTCCTACACCTTCAATTTTTTTCAGGAGTCCGAGCCTGGTCATTTACCCCATTAGAAATGTGAATGGATTATGGGGAACTGGAATGATTAGTAGCTACACGGCGAGAAGCGACATAAAACTTCACACAACTTGGAACACGAGGAAACATGCAAATCACAAAATTACATTTTTTCGTGTTTTAGAATTGTTATATAGTGTATATATCAGTGGTCGCCAACTGGTGGTCCGTGTAAAATTTCAAGCGAGATAGGTTAACGGTAAAGTCAATTTTTGCGTGCTTCAAAATGTTTATGAACAAATTTAAATTTCTTCAGATTTTTCTTTTCACAAGTCTAATGTAATATTTGCGTTCAAAATTTCTATTATTACTAATAGTAATGTATTATTTTACGACTACTGATATTGCACTTATTTCTTTATTATTATACAGGAATCCCTTGATTAGTGTGGTTAATAAATCCTCGCAATATACCAACAAAACCGCACTAATCAAACTAAAAAACCAATGAGAATAATTATAATGAATATCAAAATTATAAACAAGTATTTTTCTCTCTCTAAAAACGTATCTATATTGCATTACGTGCACTTTTAATCATTGAGGAATATGTATATATATTTAAAAATTTATAAGAATTAAAATTTACTTTTCACAAAAAAAATTTTTTTACAAAGTTGCATAAACTTTGTAAGAAATAATTGCAGGTCGATAGATTAAATCATTGAGGAATATGTATATATATTTAAAAATTTATAATAAGAATTAAAATTTACTTTTCACAAAAAAATTTTTTTACAAAGTTGCATAAACTTTGTAAGAAATAATTGCAGGTCGATAGACATCGAGTACTGGGGAGGAATTAAAGGCAAGACTGGCGATATATAAATAATATTGTAATAGCTATTATTAGGTAGTTGCCATTCACGCTAAATTTATTAATAAATAAAATTACGAATTTAAAATATAACAATTAGGTGACGAAAGTCGTAATATTAACAGAATTAAAAAACAATAAATAAATTTATTGAAATGCTCTAATCATGTGGACTACAATCCCGCCCCGACATTCAGTTGCGAACGCTTCAGACAGTTTGCAAAAAAAAAAATCCCACTAATCAAATTAATAATATATTGCATATTAGGGATAGTCTCAAATTTTTTTTTGTGCACTAATCAACGGATTCCTGTATTCATGTTATATTCACTATAAGTTTTATTTTGTATTTGTAATAATTACACTATAATATAAAATGAGATTTTCCATCATCTTATGAATTTGTTCTTTTTAAAAAAAAAATCGTGTTAATGATCCGTTGAATTTAAAATCATAAATTTAGTGGTCCTGAGGTCGGCGATCGTTGGTCTATATTTTATTTATTATTAATCTGTCGATAGTTTCGGCCTGATTGATTACGTGAAATGTTTCAGCTTTCAACCCAGAGATCCAATCCGAATCTCACATCTCAACATTTAGTATAAAAGAACCAGATCCGTCTCGTCAATCACAGTCAACCATAGCCTGACATCTTCAAGAGATACAGTATATGCTAATTGTCGCATAGAATTATGTTGACTTCTATTCCGCAGGATCCTATTCAATTTCGGGTCTGATATCTCCAGATTTTTTCAGAAGGGAGTCTGGCCCGATTCGTTGAATCCTATTTTTTACGTCTGTCGACCATACAACTTTTATGTGCTGTCCATTGAATAAGAGTGCTATTCACTGTATTTATATCATCTGAAGGAAATGGAAGATGGCGAAAATTGAGAATGAAGATCCATCTGAAATCTCCCGCCGCTTAGTAATCGGTAAATGATTAGAATATTGCACTAAAACCATTCTGAATTATGTTTAATAAATTACAAGTACTGTACAGTATATTATTTACAATACATAATACGATTCTGTTTATTCAGAAATTCTCAACATGATTATTATACATACAGTATGTAGTATTTATTTCCAACTTCACAGAAAAGTCATTTGATATTCTTAAAACAAAGTTTTATTGACATTGCACATTTACATATTATCATCATTTTTTTATAATTATAATACAGTGATCAATTATTTATGAGAGTATTGCTGATTGATTTGAGTTAAAACTTTTTAAGTACAGTAGAAGCCCGCTTATTGTAATTGCGGATATTGTTATCAAAAATTTATAGTCCCGAATCATCCATATTAAAATGCATTATGAAAACTCCGCTTATAGTAATTAGAATTTCGGTTATTGTCATCAAAATCGATACACCGCTATAAAATACCCCGTTTATAACAATCAGAATTTCGGTTATTGTCATCAAAATTGATACACCGCTATAAAATACCGTATTTAAAACTAAAAAAATATCGCAGATAATACTGAAATATTGATTAAATCTATTAAAATAAACATTATTATTTATTAATTGTTCATTTATTGCTTCGTTTTCACTGAAATTTAGGCAAAAAACGAGAAAATCCGAAGATAAAACACTTGTCTTCCATTTTAAATAATGCAGAATCGACTTAAATGGAAAGATATAATTTGTGTACAGTTTTTTATTAATAATTATTAGAACGATGTAAGTTTGATTTAATAAAATTCATACAGACAAATATGACTGCTTTTCAAAACTTCGCGGCGCCTTTAGGTGGTTTCACCGCACATGTTGCCCTTACGAATGGCGTGGCCTTACTGTCGCCAGATGTGGCAAGTTTTAATGTTTTTTTTTTTGATGAGGAAATATATAGTTTAAAATTACTGATATAGAAATTTAGCGACTTTATAATTCCCTTTATTGAAAAAAAATTAAAAATGATTTTTGATATACAGTAAGAATTTTCTTCTCTAGTTCGTGATTTTCCGTAAACTAGAATTGACAACATTAAGCGTAAATCATATCACTTCACTTTTTCGATTAGTTGAATTCATAATATACAATATAAAGTTCATTAAGTGTTCGTCGATTAGTTATAGAGCATTGTATTATTATTATTATTATTATTATTAGCGTTATCTTTTAATCTAATTTTCATTTTTTTTTTAATCCCGCATCTATCATTTTCTCGTATCCATAGTTTTTTTGGGAGTCCCGACGAAAACGATGAATGAGATTACACGGTATATAACAGCAAAGTACAGTATATACTATATAATAAAAAATAATCGAAAATTATACTTTTTTCACATACACTGCTTAATGTTATCAATCGGTTATTGTTATCAAAATAGATCGGTCCCAAAGTGATTCTAATAAGCGGCTTCTACTGTATTATATAAGAATTTTAAGTTTAAAAAAAGTGCAAACAGATTCTTTTATTTAATTAAAACTGAAGCATTTTCGGTACTGACATACCCTTTTCAGCACAGGTAAACTATAATGAATACAGAACAATCACTTGTTCCGAAATAATAGAATAAATTACTATATAACTTTTAAACAACATTCTAAAGTTATTATGGTTACGTATGTTCATGTACTAACAAAATAATAGAATTTTGTTTAAAAGTTTTTGTAATTTAGATTTATTCTATTCTTCTGGAACAAAAGCAATCTTTCTATATTTGTTATAGTTTCTATTTACCTGTGATGAAGAGGGTACATCTGTACCGAAAATATTTCAGTTTTAAATAAAAAAATGTTCTGTTTTTATCCTGCTCTGCAGATGCTTTTTCGAACCTTTTATGTTTGTAGAGCAGTTAATATACAATAAGAATTTTAATTTTTCAAAGTTAATATCTGATGATATAGTAATAAAGCCTTTAAATAGTTATGATGATAAATCACTTATAGATGTATAAATTGCATTTCAATTTGCTTATTGAGTGAAAATTGGCAGTTTTAGATTATGACCTATTGAATATTTGTACTTTAGTTAAACCATTTTTCAGACTCATGACACAACAGATATTATATTGATGCCTAATAAACTTATGCTGATTCAAAACACATTTTTTAGACAATTAACATTTCTTTTAAATAAATATCTATTTTGAAAGGATATTGCTTCTGATACACTTAGTATGCATAAAAATGCAGATATCAGAAGGATAAATTGCAAATGCCAGTCTCATTTGTACATACAAATTTGAGAAAAAATAATGTCTGATATGGATATTACAATATTTTTACAGTATAACTGTTGGTTTAAAATGGCACACAGTATAATTATTTAATTAAAATTTGATCATGTCCACTAATCATATAATAAACTCTTGTTTATCCATAATGCATGAAGATAGAATTGTGCCATTAGATCAAATATGTCAATTAGATAAAGTAGCTTAAAATACACAATTTTAATGTGTTATCATTAAAAAGTATAACTCACACAAGATATATTAATGGTAAATCCATAGAACTAAATACATTACTCACCAAATTAATTCTCTGTAATAATTTAATATTAAATAATTGTCACTAATTTCCAAATTATATATTAAATTACTCTGGAAATGTTGACAATATTGGATAAAAGCAAAAATGTTATAAGATGGTGAAGTATAATGGCCAGAATAAAAATACACCAATGAGTGCTGCTAGGATTTAAACTGGATAAACAAGTTTTTAATGTTAGTGGAATATATAACATTAAAGCTAATAAAGAAGAATGAAATCATAAAATTCAAAGTGAATTATTATAATTAAACTTAACAGATAATTTTCAAATTCCAATATTAAAATGAACAGATAGCATTTCATATTCAATGCATCCTTAATTCAAAAATCAAGAAGTATTTTTAAAATAGTTTTAAATAAAAATTTAAATATTTTTCACAACAAATGAAAAATTTAAATAGAAATTTTGATATTAAAGCAGCTATTGCAGATATTCAAAAATCAAACTAAAATCAATATTTCATATCTGAAAACATACTATATTTATATTAAAAAAATAATGAAATGATTGTTGTATTTGCATAAAAAAACATATTCTAAACGAGATTCTCAATGTTTGAGTTTCATGATTAATAATAATAATAGAAGGAAAAACTGAATATAATAAAATAATTTAGAAGAGCCATAATTACATGTACAGTATTATAATATAATTTAAGCAGAGCAATTAAAATTTTGAAAAGAGAAAATTAGTGCTAGAATTCTTACAATTGAGTATATTAAGTATATGCAGTGTATTAAAGTTTTCAATTTACACACATTTTTTTGGATGAATTAACCAAGTCAGGGACCTACTATAATAATAAATTAATACTGATTATTATTATTATTATTATTATCAAAACAATACTAGTGCCAAATTTTTGTAATAATTCAAATTTAAAAATATTTACATTTTAATAATTTGTTTCATGAAATACATAATTGAAACAAAGCCAGCAAATTGATAGTACTAGAATATCTATGTCTATACTTGATATTAAATAGAGGCTTATTAAAATGATACTAAAACTTTTGTCTTAATGATGAAATGGCACTTTGTATATGAACAATTTACTAATTATTATGCTACAAATTAAAACAATCAAATTATTTGTAACTTTCTATATAAGTCTGTATCTTATACCATCATAACAGCAACCAGCTAATGATAGAGATGTCAACTGACTAGGCATTTCTGTATCTTTAGAACTTAAAAAAAAAAAAAAAAAAAAGGAAAAAAAAAAAAAAAAAAAAAAAAAAAAAAAAAAAAAAAAAAAAAAAGCATTAAGTTTTGTAATTATTTTGAAACAAGAATTTTATACATTATCCCAATATGTATTTTTAAAATAAAAAAAAAGGAAAGTTCCCAATTAAAAAAATGAATAGATTATTGGTAGAAAATTTAAAAAAATAAAATTGTAAAACAATATCTTAACACATTTAAGTACAAAAAACCGAAACACATGAATATTGAAAAAAAAAAATAATAATAATAATGTAAATCACTAAAATTAAAACAAAGAAAACGATTGACAGATAGAGAATTTGAACAACTTTTTGACTGGAAAGGAATAAATAACAATGAAAAGAAAGCTCTTTTTCCTCTTCTTTGCTCTTACAAGGATATTTTGTAAACAATATTTAATTTTGTCACTAACCCAAGTATAGTGAAAAAACTTTCCTGCAAAAAAGTGACAAAATAAAAATCATAATGAAATGATTAAGAACCAAGTTTTTGTTTAAAGATGTTCTTAGAAAAAAATGCAATTATTAAACTTTTTATACTTTAATTTTAATATTGCTTTATTTTTTCATAATTTAAAGTTTTAAGATGATTTTTTTAGAATTGAAATTAAATTTACAATTGGTCAGTAATTCAAATGCAAAAATTAATTATACCATGTACTACAATTTCTTTTAAGTTTACTTTAAAATATTTTATGGATATAACAAAATTTATTGTTAAATTACTGAATGATTTACATTATTCAAATTAAATACATTAAAAGTTAAAACGTCTTTGAAAACACACATTAAATATGATAAAAAATGTCATATGAATTTGAGTTTAAAAATTTTTTTAAACATTCTTTTTTTTTGGAATTAGATTAAAATTACAATCTGAACATTTCATTATTTTCAAAATAATTATATTAAAATAAAATTATAAAATGGCAATTTTTTTTATAGGAATAAAGTACTCAATACAAAACATTTTATCATAAAATCAACAAATAAAAAATTAAATATATTTATATATCAATATTTATAGTGTGATATTACAAGCTTTCATAAAATTCAAAAATTTGTTGCAAACACACCATTTTTGATAAATTCAATCCTCATGTAGTAAATCCAACGATTTCATAGACTGGTACTTACAACTCAAATTATGATCAATCTTGTGAATATAAATTTCAATAATTCAATTTTGAAATTTGCTGATATGATTATTCTAATTTAATAAGCTCAACATCAAATGTTAGAGTTGCATTAGGTGGTATTGTATTTTATATTAAGGCAAATAATAATCTTCATAAACAAAAAATTCAGTATATAAAATAGATTCTTTGAATCATGAAAAACATTTATTCTTAAATGCTTTCATGATTATTCTTATTTTTTGAAAAATATCATTTCTTTAAATTGAAATTGAATGTTTTAATAATTGTAATAATTTATTACAATTATTTGTAATAAACAGGGTTGCAGAGTCAGATGGCAAACAATCTGACTCTGACTCCATCTTTTAAAAAAAAATCTGATTCTGACTCAAATTCCCTAAAATTTGTAAGGTCCAACTCCAACTCCAGGCAATTTAAAAATCTGACTGACTCCACCCAAAAACCTCCGATTCTGCAACACAGGGTTTCAGAATCAGATGGCAAATGATCCAATTCAGACTTCACCTTTTAAAAAAAATCTGACCCAGACTCCAGACTCTGGGCAGTTTAAAATTCTAATTCCAACTCCGCAACCCTGGTAATAAATTTAAATTTATTGCAAATTTATTATTTATAATAAATATAATAAATAATTTATTTTCTTGCATTTATTATGTAAGAAAAATAAATGTAAAATCTTAAAGGTTCTAGAAAACCTCCTATATATTATCCCTTTTTTTCCTGTTTACTGTTTTGTTAATGTTTATTACTTCATTCATCTGTTTTTATTGTCTACTTGATTGTAATGTTTTTATATACTACTAATCAGTGATTTAAAAATGCTTATACTCATGATCATGGTGCAATTGGTACTTTGTGATTGATCAATGCAATTCTCTGCATATATGCTACGGTTTGATGTGGGGGCAGCATTTTGTTTTGTTAAGTGTTTCCTTTGGATTGTGTTCTTTTTGGGCCAATTTCAGAGAAGTGGTTTAGACCTGCATCATGGTTTACTTTCAAACCTATTTTAGACCAGCTTGGCTAAACCAGTGCGAAAGCCGTATTTTAGAGACCTAGTTTTTAATGTCTAGATAGAACATGTCTACACCAACACTGCTGCAATAACTGTTTCTCACCCCTTCACCTTAAAGCTATGTTTAGACGGTGCAACTTTTCATGCAACAAGACGCATGCAACTAGGCGCACGAGAAGGCATGCAAGGGCACATGCCTCAAAATGTGTTGCAAGACTAGGCGCAAGAAGGCGCATGTATTCCCCATCCTAGTTGGGTTACACGTGCAACTAGTCTTGCAACATCTTGTTGTTTTAATTATTTTAAACTTTTTTCTCATATTTTTCTTTGATTTATGGATTGGGGTGTAGGAAAACACTTCAATTTATTGAAGATTATCGTTGTGAAGTTGTTTTATGGCAATCTTCCCACAAATTATATAAAAACCGGGAAGCACGACGCGATGCTATTCACGAATTAAGTAAGAAATATCAAATGGATACGAAATCTATTTTAAATAAAATTAAAGGCAATGGGAAAATTCCATTTATCATTGAAATTTTTTGCAACAACCAGCCATTCTTCTTTATTAGATGGAAGCTGAAACAAAAGAAATTGTTGAGTTTTTGAATAAAATTATTATTCAGGACACAAGAGTGCAAACAACTTCTTTTAATTATAAAAAAAACTAAATGACTATATGTAATGCACAGAACAAAGAGACTAATAGCACACATCTGGTGCTGACCAGTGGACCCATGCTAGAGACGAATTTTCTGAAAGTCGGGGTTAATAGACCACCTAGGGGAGGCGAGGTGTGGTGTCATCATCTACAGAAATTGCATCACATTCAACAGAAGTTATTTTTTCTGATAAAAATATAATTTATTTAGTTAATATAATAATTTTTAAGATCAAAATTATTCCCTCTATTATTTAAATATTATTATTATTAGCGCGCCAATTGAAATATTTTCGAATCCAACACTTCCTTTTTCTTCTTTTCCTTCTGTCATTTGAAATGATAACAGTAACTGCTGCTAAAGCGGCAGCATACAACTCTCTTCATGTCAGCATTGTCTACAATACGTCCTTGTCCCTTCGTGTTTACAAATGCAATACGCATGTGTGAACATGAAGGGGCAGGCTGCATGCCTCATGCCGCTGTTGCGCCTTGAGGCATGCGTCATTCTGCATACAACGTTGCATGCAAAGAGGCACCGTCTAAACGTAGCTTAAGAGGAACCAATCAAATTGTTTGTAAACATGACGTCAGTCAATATGAGGAAGTATTTGAATAAAGATTGCCGGAATCTACCAAAATATCAATAAGGAATCATTAATCAAGAAACAAAAATTTATTAGTAAGTCAAAATTCTTGCTACATCATTAATATAAATTTTTTATATCATATACAATAATTTCTTAATTTTTTTACAATTATAAAATAATGTAATGTACAGTATTATATACAGTATTAGTATCATTGGAATTAGGCCTACTTATTAAACTGATTACAGTAAAAAGATGTATAAATAAAGTAAAGTAATCTAATAAAAATTTGGATATAGTGAATTCCAAATCATAAAATATAATTTTTGTTAAATATCTGATGTAGATCATAGTTGTGTTTAATATTTTAAGTTGTATAATAAAATAATAATAAATCATTATAAAAAAAAGTATTTTGTTCTTTGAGATGACTACAACTGCACATAAAAAATATTATTCAAATATACTGTATATATTTAATATGATAAACATCAAATCCACTTAAAACAAGGATTTAGATTTCTGATATCATATACATAGCAAATCATTTTTACATTTCAACATATAGGCTTATAAATTTATAGTAAAGTAAATTAATTACCATATTACTTTGAATTTAAGCCGCTCTTTTTATTCAAATTTTTAAGCTGTAAAATTTGGGTGCGGCTTAAATTCAAAGCAAATCTTATTTCTCCTGATCTCCCACTCCGCAATGATTCGGTTTTTGTTTTACACTCTACGCATGCACATAGTATTACGACCGTTGATAACAGTTTATTTAGTGGTCCCCCGTTTATACTTTTCTGATTTAATCCAGTTGCTGTTTGATAGTAGCTGTGTAGAATCGTGTCATATCTGGCCATATTTTAATTATAAGAAAAATCACACGAATTAATATAATGCTGTTTATAATCGCTGATGGAAACAAATGTCCACCTTTTATTATTTTAAGTAAAACAACTTTCCAAGGAAAATTTTCTTAAAGATGTTATAATTCAAGCACAAAAGAATGCCTGGACGACAAGAGAATTGATGAAAGATTGATTAGAACATGTTTGGGAGAAGAAATCAAACATGTTCTAATCAATCTCAATACATTAGGTAGCTTATTATGTATAGTAGTACCTATTTAAGTAAATAAAAATGTTTCTTATTTTTCAATACATATTATAAAATCATTTTTATTTTTTCCAATTTTAAAATCCTACTGTGACTTAAATTTGAAATAATATGGTAATAAATAAATTTCCATTTTGAAATACAGTGGTACCTTGGTTAACGACAGTAATCCATTCTAGAATCACTGTCATTGTCCAAGGCGCGATTCCTTATAAGATTTAATTGAAAATTGATTAATTCATTCTGACTCCTCCCCACAACCATAATAAATATTAAAAATGTCCTAATATGGAAAATATCATTTATTATATTTGCTACAAAAAAATTAACACTAATAAAATGAATTGTTCATGAAAACAATTTTTAATTATCAATCTTCACCAGAAGGACACTTCGGAGTTTCTTGACAAACAAACCCATAAACACTGATTAGCAACTTATAGATTCAACGATTATTATAGAGCTAAGATTTGATTTTGCCTTTTGATGGGGAACGAAAAGTGACACGCACTCGCAGATTTATTGTCTATATCAGGGCTGCCCAACCTTTTTATGATCATGAGCTACTTTTTATACCAGAGCGATACAGCAATCTACCGATATCCAGAAAATAAAAGTACAAAAATAGCAATGTCATATATATATAATTCAAAATTTATTAAGTAAAACAAAAAAAAAAAATTCTTCATAGCATGAAAATATGAAAATAACCAGGAATGCATGGGGACAAACAAAAATTTTAATGCAATATTTGGCATTGTGTAGATTTTGTAATTGATTCAAAATTTGGATTATATAACGAAAGAGGTAATCTTAAAATTTTTACGAATATATTATGTTGTGAATGTAAGTTTGATTTTAAATCTATAATTTTTGCTCCACATATTTCAGAGTCTTTTGGATATTAATTTTCATAATTGGAGAGCATTGTATGAAAATGCTTTCAATATTTCTCTTTATTGGAATAGCAACAACTGAATTACATAATTAGACAAGAGCATTTGCATTAACCATGGAAAAAAGAAATCATGTTCCCATTCATTGTGGTAATGATAAGTTTTAATTTTCTTTTCTACGCTCATAATTATGGTTAAAAGAAAAAAATTAAATAATTGTAGAAGTTTATTTTTTAATAAATTCAACCCTTTTAGTGCTGAACAATGATATACTGTTGTCCGGACTTGAGTAATATAATAAAGAAAGAAAAGACATTTGAGCTTGTATAAGCATTTCTCCAACAAACTTTTGCTTACTCATCGAAATAATCTTCATTTATTGTTTTTGATATATCGTATTATTAAATTCTACCGATTGCTCTGATCTGCTATATCTTAATAAATGATAAAAGACACAAAGAATGAAAACACTTAGGGATAACATCACTTTTCTTGTTTCAACCAGAACATAGACCATCTTTACTACTTATTGTAAAGTGGAAGTTTAACAAGCGAGTTGATCATAGGATGTTGGTGGCTTGCGATCGACTAAAATGCTTGTCGAGATCGACTGGTAGTTCGCGATCGACAGGTTGGGCAGCCCTGGTTTATATGAACTGAAAGATCTCAGACAGACGTGTTTTTTCTTCTAATGGAATCCGAAACTGCGACGTCATACCAATTGCAGGTTTCAAGTAATATGCAATACACACAAACAATAGAATCAGACTGCTCACAGAATTTAAAATAATAATCATCTAGAAATCATCTTTAAGAAACTAAAAACTAGTGAACTGTTGCATGTCTATTTTTAATTAATTAAATAATTTGTTTTCATTACTATATATTAATTATCATTTACTTAAATATATTTTTATATGGTTATAATTTTATTAATTTTAATAATGATATTATTGGATTTGAATTGATTGTGATAAAATACATAACAATTAATAAAGGAGCTAACGGATCATGTGATACGATGACGAGGTGTTTTACAGAGTTTTACTTTGTTGGAAGTTCACATAATCAGGAGTCGTTAACCAAGTGGCTACAAGAAAAAATTACCTTCGGAAATCAAGAATGGGAAATCGTATATCCCGAGAATTCCCAAAATAATCTTTTTCATTTAATTTTTGTTGATCATCTGTAATAATGATTATAACAATAAATATTAATAAAAGCCGTAGAGAAGGTGGGGCAAACAAGGTTCATGGTTCCAACGTAATCTTTCAGAGGTTTCAGATACTCCTAATATATAAAAGGTCAATGCAAAAAATAAGTAAATAAAATTTCCTAAATGTAAATAGACCAGAATTACATGACTAATGAATATCTTGCCCTGAGAGATACCGTATTTTATGGACTATAATACGCATTTTCTTCTTCGAAAAATTGCCTCAAAAATTCAGGTGCGTCTTATACTCGAAATTAATAAAAAAATATATCCAGTGTTCGATTTAAAATTCCCGCCAGTCTTAAAAACGGCCATATATTCGATGCCGCGGGAAACCTCTCTCTATCTGGCAACATTGGATTCAAATGGCAACAGTGCACCGATGCGACAAACACGAGTTGCGGGGATTCACAAGCTTGCTAACACTGTCTCCCTATGATGCGTCATTGCAGTCTAACTTATATATTTAAATAAAACCTTGCAATTTTTTCTTTTTTTTTATATCATTTTAGATTATAAACATAATTAAATAAATGATTTTCAATAGTAACTGCATAACTTATAAAACAATTAGTATTATTTTAAAGATAGGAACTTCTGTTTTATTTTCTTTAAAACATTAGATATTTTTTAGTAAGACTGAAATGTACTTTATAATGCAACCAATCCTTCAGCAATGGATAGTTTCCAAAGAAAATTTTCTAGCGAAGGACCGAGTTTCTTTTCTTTTAAATCTGATAAAGATATTACAGGAGATCCATTTGATTCAGAACTTGCCAAGGATTTCAGATAATTCAAAAGTTCAGCTGTTTTTACAGCAATTTCCTAAAATTTGAATAAATAATTAAATTTTTTATTTAATTATTTAAAAA
>AYEL01082588.1:0-22339 GCA_000484575.1 Olivierus martensii
AATAAAAATAAATTATTATTATTATTATTATCAATATTATTATTATTATTAATCAAAATTATTTAATTGTTTAATAACATATTACAAGAATCC
The DNA here is from genome assembly GCA_000484575.1 of Olivierus martensii. NCBI lineage: Eukaryota > Metazoa > Arthropoda > Arachnida > Scorpiones > Buthidae > Olivierus > Olivierus martensii. The sequence goes on from AYEL01082588.1 coordinate 94, forward strand.
CCTGAAGTTACATCATAGGTGGGACCAAGACTGGAGATATCATTTGAGACAACAAATCAAGATAAATTTTCCCATAAACGCAATGATAAAATGGCATAACTGGTTCCAAACCAAAAATTTTGAACAAGAAAAATAGATATTCTTATTCTGTACTTATGAAAGATTTGCAAAAAATATAAAATCTAATAAATGATTAAATGGCAATTTAAGGAGAAAAGAGTATTCTCTTTTGAATTATAAACAGATTATCTGGATAACTATTAATATCCAATAACAGAAGTTGCAATAAACAAATTTTTTACCATTGTTTGGATATCAAGTATTAAACCTTGTGAGAGAAAAATAATTTCTCTCACAAGGTTTACTTTATTTACAAGAAAGCATTTACTTTATTCCTTGTCTTATTATTGCTGCTTATTATTTATTCAAATCAATGTCTAAAGAATCTTGATGATGATTCAACGTGTCCAAACTTCAATTTTCTAATATCATGATATGATCTATAGATTCAGATTAAAATCAGATCTTTCAAGCTCAATGTGCTTTTAAATTTCAGTAAAATTGTTAAATTTGAACTTTCATCATGGGGGTACAACCCCCTCAAAAACATCAGAATCAACTTTCAAAATAAGTTTGTTGTCATAATATTGGGTTTTTATTGCCTAAGTAACAGAATCGACTTTTGGCCTTGAAACTGAGCCATGAATATCAGCGAAGAAAAAAGAGAAACTTTTTCCAGATACATTTTCATTGTTTTATCAACAACTCTTGCCCATGCCATGTCATAGGTCACCCATATCTACATTAAGATCTCCCTTGTTCCATATTGTTTTCCTATCAGAGATAACCAATCAGAGGTGGTTTGCATATATCTATAGTAAGGTCAATTATGAGATGAAAATTGGGCTTTAATGAGTCAAACCCAAACTGTCTTGAAAAATTTTGGAAATATATGACCTTATCCTAATCCTCCAGAATGAAGTGCAATATGCTTCCATGTTGCTGACTCGTTCTTCACTATAAATTGATAGATATGACTTTCTAACCAGAAGCTCCAGGATAAAATCCTTACTTATATCAAGAACTGTATTAGATGTGTTGTTTGAAGGCAAGACAGCTTATATGTATGAGATCAAATTATTTGCAATTCAGATACCAATTTAGGGTCAGTTCCACCAACAACATATAACATTGCTGTCAGTAAACAACATTATCAGTGTAACAACGATCAGTAACAACACATTGTTCTACCATGACTTTTGTTAGTGATGTTTACTGACAACGAATAACTGACTCTACAATTGTTATTCATATTCCTGATAAAATATTTATTGGTCACATTGTCAGTGTAACAATGATCAGTAACAAAAGATTGTTCAATAACAATGATTTAACATCATGTGCACAATCTAAGATGGCTACTATTTGAAGTAAATGATATCGTTAGCCTGATAATTCAAAATGTTTTTAGATGATGCATTTTCCAAGATATATAGTTTGTTACAAAAGGTGAGATTGCTATATTTATTATAGATATCCTCCTGAGTATGTGTTAAAAAATGAAAATCAATTCACTAATAAAAATTTATCTCAGAAATAACTGTATATTTTGGAAAATGCACAGTCCCTCTGAAAAATTAATTCATATAATCTATTGGTTTATAATACAGTATTTTTAATTAAGAAGCCTGATATTAAAATAATATTAGTAAGTATAATATTAACTTACTTCAAAACAATTAATCACTGACTATAATTTGAAAAACAAATAAAAATTCACTGTTATTAAATTCAGATATTCAAAGTTTTTTGTTTTTGTAGTCTTTTAATTATTATTAATATAACTTAACATATATTGGACTAAAGTACATTTTGCTGTGTTTGAATACTCTGACATTGGTCTTAACAATGGTCTCAACCACTGTCACCAGAAAACTGAAACTGATAACATAACCTGAAATGAGCAAAGTCATGTTTCAAATTGCTTTCAGCTTATGCTTTAGCTCCACATAAATATAATTGACTTGTTTATACAGCATCATCTAGTGTCTATAAACATATTCAAGATGGAGGATGCACTGATGAGTGATGGTCTGTTTGTCTAAACTACGACACCAACAACGAGTAAATTAAGAAGCAAAACATCAAAATTATAAGTCATTACCTTCTTAAGATTTATATAATCTATTTGATTTAAAATATGAAAGAAATTAATAAAATAAGAGGTTTTTATTATTCATAGCCTTAAATGCACAGAATCTAAAAGTCTTGAACCAAAAATTTTTCTTGGTCTGCGCATCGCCATGTTATCTACTGAATACTAAACTCTGATTAGCTACATAATTAGACCTGAAACATAAACGTTAAAATTATTTATACTGTATTTTCAGGTGAGTTTCTGGTGAAGATACAGCATACAAACCGGAAGCTACGTCACTTTCACCTTCAGGCGTTTTCAGGTGTAGTGGAGCCAAGACCTTAGACTTAACAACAACTGGTAGAACAGAATTTCCCTAACACTACTCTGTGACACTGTCATTAAAGTAATATTGCAATGGTGGAATCAGCCATTATTGATAATATAAGAGCAATATAATAAAATGCAGAGATGAATTTTTTTGCAATTTGATTAATAAATTTGATTTGGGAAAACTATGTAAGTGCAGAACAATGTAACTCAAGAAACATAAATTGGGGAATTCTTGTATATTACAATTCTAATGAACTATTTTTTTTTCTTAAATATAAATATAAAAGTTAAAATTCATAACTGCATTATTATCTAACTTAAATTCATACTATAAAAGTATATAACTATAGGTATCCTTCAGTTAACAAATTTTCAATTTAGTGAACAGCATAAATCTATACCATTTTTTGTTTTGTGAAGTGAAATTTTCATTTTTGCAAAGAAACCATTTTTCATCAGTTAATTATCCATTGAAATTTGTCTAAATCAATGATATTTTTGTTTATTTTCTTCACTGTTTGTATCAGATATCAAATTTACTTTGTGTATCATTGATTTTAAGACAAAGTTGACTTCTGCCTCTCTAGAGGATCTGGTATCGAATCCAGTGCTTGGCATCAATCAATAATATAAATAACTATAATGTATTTATTGCATTTTTCAAAAGACTTTTCAACTATATAATACTATTTAACTTTATAAAATAATAATTAATTATTCCAGATGTATAAATCTCTAATATATCTTTTATCTGTATATAAATATGAATAATGATAGTATTTTTTGTTCAATTGGAATATACTAAATCTAATAAATGTAATGATTTAAATAAATAAATAATTTTGTATCTATTGGTTATTAACAGGGTATCCAATATTTAAACACCTATAAAAATATTAATTTATGTATAGTCATATATACTGTATATTCATATATTTTTAATAAAGAAAAAATTGAAAGAATAAATAAGATGATTTTTGTCAGGAATAAATATGGAATGGCTGGTGCAATTGAGCTGGCTAATGCTAAAATCTTATAAAAAATTTTTAATTTTTGACTGCTCAATGTTTAAATCAATCTACTTTTTCAAAAAAAATTTTTCAGCTTATACAGAAATATATATAGTAGCTAAATTAAATCTGTATTACTTCATCCTAAGTATTGACTATTCATGATAAGGAGCTGCACTGAAGATACCAAAGAGCTGCATGCATCTCACAAATATCTATTTTATATATAGGGTGCCCACGTTTCTTCAGACCAGGCATTTTTCTCGAAAACTATTGGGTATATGTGAAAACTGTAAAATGTGTCCTGTTACATTTTCCTTACAAATTATAATCCATCATTAAGATTTTTTCTGTGCATCCTCTTGCGCAGCGCATGTTTCACCTTTGTTTTCTCAAATGAAAACGTATTATTTTTCTAACGGAATCTGATTCCGCCATTTTTTTTTGCGTAATTTACATGGTGGAATTATTTTCTTAAAATCGATATTTTCGGATATTTAAGAATAAAGGAATCATTCAGAAAGGCAAAATTTGATATTTAATCTATGATATTGCTAGTTCTAATGTTTTTGTTTCAGGCAGCAACCAATAAAATTCTATTGGATTTTTACACTACAAAAATAAATGTGACAAATGAAGTAAGATATACTTGGAAATTAGAAATAGTCCCCATTAGCAACAATGATCTGTCTTCAATGCTTGGGCAAACTATGGATCCCACATTGGAAGAATTCAGCAGAATGTGAACCAAAGAAGTCATCTAGTGTGTGTATTAGTGTTGAACATCAATGCTTAACATTGATAAAACCATCTAAAGGTAGAATCGATGTTAGAAAACATCAGTCCCAAAATCATTAATGTTTTCTAACATCAATGTTATTTTTTTGTGCATTGTCAGTAACAGCTGCATTGACATATTCAAAATTGCAATTCGTTACACTGCCAAAACAATTCAGAACTCAATATTAACAGCACTATGGCAGGAATTACATTCTAGTTATTGGTGTTTTTATTTGCATTTTGTGTTATGAATGTAATTCCTGCCATAGTGCTGTTAATATTGAATTGACATATTCTTCACCTGTTTCCCAGTATTTTATCAACTGTTTTAGTTTATTGGCTAGATATTCGCTAGTATACCGTTCTTCCAATATAAAAACATCCAATGCTACATTACATAGTTTATTTTCCTCATCTATAAAGTGGGCAGCCAAGCTAATGTAACTCCTCTTCTGGATGTTTGTCTATAAATCAGTTATTAATAAGCAAAATTTCTGTTTGAGCTGTTGTTTGATTTTGGATACCATATAACTATATTTATTGGAAATTAGTCTTTTAATTGTTGGTCAAGAAGGAATTTTATATGAAGATGCTATTATCTTTACAAAATTTTGAAAACCTTAACTATCCAAATATTCAATGGCTTATTGTCTTTACACACCATATATATAAGAGCTTGATTTACCTTATTTTCTGCTGATTCACCTAATTTGAACTCCTCAATGCTCTAAACGATCTCAGAAATTTTTCTTGTTTTCCTAGAAGAGGTTGTGACGATGATGCTTTGCCAGTGTCTCAATAATATTTTGATTCCTTCTGCAAGTCTTTCTGAATTCCAAGAAGTTGTGGATGTTTGCTTTCAAGATGACACCTAAAATTCATGGTATTACCACTAGTTTACAGTTCTTTTGAATAATATATGCAAGTTGCAGAATTAGTTTTATATTTAGCAAAATGTTGCTAGAGTAAGGTTTTTGGAGGCATACTTACTGAGCTATAAATGTATAAATACTTTGAAATTAAAAAAAACCAAAAGCATTTCGAATATTAATTAAATGATAATAATAAAGTGTCTCACATAGCAAATATAAGCACTAAATCAATATTGCTAGATGTTCGATTTTCCTAATACAAAACTAAAAAATTAAATAAAATCATCACCAATTATAAAAAATTCCATTTTATAAAAATATTATGGTAATATTACTTAACCCAAACGTCAATTCTACTACATAAACAGAAAAAAACATTGAACATTGATACCAAAACATTGATGTTTGATGTTCAACACTAATGTGTATCACCTCATTGAGGATTTGGACTGTTGTCCTCACAGTTGCTTGTCGAATGAATAAAACAAATAGCAATTCAAAGGTGCAATGTCAGGGAAATATGGGAGATGCATTAGTGTTTCCCAATCAAGTCGAATAATGGTGTCACAGGCAACCTTAGCAACATGTTGCTTCGCATTGTCGTCTAACAGAATGACATCTTTGCAATTCACAAGCGTTGGCTCTATGATTTTCAGTTTTTCATGCACATATTCCAGTTACTGAGAGAACACAATTGCATTGATTGTCAGGCAGCAGTTTGCAATGCATGATATCTCGAACAGTTCATCAAACACAAAGCATAACATTCTGTTGATACAGCGGTGGTTTTGGTAATTTGGGAGAGAGTTCATATGGTGCCAACCAGTGACGATGGTGCCATGGAATATCGTAAAGAATCTACTTCTTATTGCAGGTCAGCAATCTGTCCAAAAATGAATCCTTTCTTTGATGAGACAGTAAAGAAACACGGGTATTTGTTTGTTTTGCTTTCTGAGCCAAGTCAACTCGTGGGATCCATTGTCTCATTTTATATCATTTCCCAAGCTGATGGCAGTGTTGTCAAATGGTTTTTGTACTGCTGTTGAATGCTTCTCCCAATGATTCATATGTTTGACCACTATCAGCCTCAATAGCTGCCTTAAATGTTTTGTTGTCTACAGCTTGTGGATGTCTTGTACATGGTGTGTTCAGAAGGAATTCATCGCTGTCCTTAAATTTGTTAAGCCACCATTATACTGTCCAAACATTTTAGCACTTTGAGCAGGAATACTATTATATTTATATCAATAACACTATAAATATACACACGAAAAAGTTTATTCACTTTATTTGAAGTGCTTTCAGCTTAATTATAGCCCTCATCAGTGGTATATTCCATTACAGATCATTAAAATTGAATATAGAATGAACAAACATGTTTCAAAATTAACATATTTTATGATCGTTACTAAAGTAACACAAATTTTAAAAAATTTATACTCTAAAATTAATATGACATTGTATAATACTGAACACATAATATTGAAATTAATAATAAACTTAACCTAAACTATATATTAGTTGACAGATAATATATATAATAGTATTATAGCATGTCATATTAATTTTAGAGTATAAATTTTTAAACTCTGTGCTACTATAGTAACGATCATAAAATATGTTAATTTTGAAACATGTTTGTACATTCTATATTCAATTTTAATGATCTATAATGGAATGTACCACTGATAAGGACTGTAATTAAGCAAAAAGCACTTCAAATAAACTGAATAAAGGTTTTTTGTGTGTATATTTATGGTGTTATTGATATAAATATAATAGTATTCCTACTCAAAGTGCTATAATCATTTGGAATTTATAAGTAGCAGAATAAGTGAACAATATAGTTATAATATACTGTCTGTTCATTTACTATATCCCTACTGAATGCCTGGCATATTTTTCTTCCCACTGCAAGCTTTCATTGCCAATTTAAACTTGTCTAGCATACAGATCCATATAAACACTTTTTGGGGTTCCCATGTTTCACCTGCTCTCGATGATGTCCCTGTTTAACTGTGGTGTCCATTACCAGCCAGCTACGAGAGGAAACACTCACTAACTCGTTACCTTTTTCTAATCTATCTCATCTCTGAACGAACACTGTGGGGAGTGCATGCAATTTGATCATGTGAAAATCTGACAGAATGTTATTGGTTGCCCGTAAATTTCTCCATTTTCTCTCAATAATACCATTTTTAACACCATCATCTTTAGATAAATTAATTTTTTCTTAATAATTATTCAAAATGTGATTAAGTTTATACAGTATGTCCTATAAAAGTAAAATTATTTCTTGACATGTTCAAATTTTTTTATCTTACAGAACAATCTGAGAAAAAATTTTAATTTTTTTTTACGTAGCTTTTCAATCTGTGATTATTAAGCACTGATACATTCAAGTATTCATCATAATAAAACTTCAGCTCTTCTGTTTAAAATAAACACATTCTCTTTTGGCAGTAATATTTAGAAAAACATGAACCATTAAAATTGTGCAAAACACTGGTGGAATCAGATTCCATTAGAAAAATAATACATTTTCATTCAAGAAATTTACAGTTCTCAACATGAAAAATTTCAACAGTAAGTTACAATAATTTGTATAGGAATCCATTCGAGAAAACAAAGTTGAAATACAAATGGATGCACAGGAAAAATATTAATGACGAATTGTAATTTGGAAGGAAAATGTAACAGGACATGTATTTAACAGTTTTCACGTATACCTGATAGTTTTCGAGAAAAATGCGTGGTCCATAGAGACATGGGCAACAAATTATGTCTTTCTGAATGGTTCCTTTATTCTTAAATATCTCCAAAAATATTGGAAGTATGAAAATAATTCTACCATAAAAATTGCACAAAAAATGGTGGAATCAGATTCCATTAGAAAAATAATACATTTTCATTCGAGAAAACAAAGTTGAAACACACACTGCACAAGAGGATGTGCAGAAAAAAATATTAATGATGGATTGTAATTTGGAAGGAAAATGTAACAGGACACATTTTACAGTTTTCACATATATCCAATAGTTTTCGAGAAAAATGCCTGGTCCATAGAAACGTGGGCACCCTGTATATATATCCACCATAAGCCACATTTTTCTCTTGGTGGATATATACAGTAGATAATTTAATATTTTATATAATGTGTGTTGTTATTATTTTTGTATTCTTTTGCTGATAATGCATGTTGTTATCTACCAGAAAACATGATAAACTGGCAATAAATAAAGATAGCAGCAGTATTGTATAAAATGTCAGATGCAAATAAATCATATATTTTTTTTTAATCAAATTTTGATAAATATTTTTATTTTATTCTTGACAATTCTGATCAATTAATATTATACAGCAATTATTTTATGATTCATTTTGGACATTGGACTATTCTTCTGTTGATGGTGTCTCAGTTATCTGGCTTTCTCTTCAAGGTAAATGAGATAAAACTAAAACATGTAATGAAAATTCTATCTTGTAAATTTGTGAATAATGCTTGTGTAATGTTTTGAGTCATTGCTGAAACTTTTCTTCCAAAATTTCTAGTTTTTCCTAGCAAACAAACATTATAATAAAACAAATGTTATAATAAAAATTTTATTGTAAAAATGTGCATAAAAACAAACCTATGCTCTAAACTTTACAAATTCATAAATTAAAATAATTTCTGCTGTTCATAATTGATAAATGTAGCTTTTATTCATATTTTCTCAGCATAAATTTAATAACTTTGTTAAATCTTCGCTTTTTCAATTTGATTTTTAGAAAACAAAATTTAACAAACTTATTGAATTTTTTTTAACAAGTGAGAGTTCACTGTATAATCTGGCTAATACAATAATTTGTAATTTTTGATAATTGGACTTTATAGATTTTACAATTATACAGAATTAATCTATTTATCTCAATAATATATATACAGGTAGGCCTCGATTAGTGCGAATAATGGATTCCACAAATTTCTCGCACTATTCGAATTTGCACTAATCGAAGTATTAACTATATGTAAAATATGGTAATTGGTTCTTGCTTTGTGAGATTCCGGCCATTAGCCAACCTCACGATGAATAACCACAATACTAACTGTTTAAGAAATATTTATTTTCATATTTTTTACATCGTTGTTCATCATCTAAATTAAGAACTTATCAGGATTGCATCTCAAACTATCATCAAACCAACTGTCAAATCGAAACCAAAATAGTGAATCGAAAGCAGAAGTTGAGCTCTGCCTGGCTGCCAATTCTGGGTCGAGAATTAAGTGGATAGTCCGATTTGCGATTAAGGCTTTATTGAATTGGTAAATTATTTCCAGATAGAACTAGTTAGCTAAGTTAATGAACCAATAAGAAATTTTTAACAGATAGAATTAATAAGCGAAGTTAATGAACCAATGAGAAATTTTTAACAAGTTTTCTATTTGTTTACTAGCAGAATATGACAGATAATTTTTAACAAGTTTTCTATTTGTTTATTAGCAGAATACGACAGCAAGAAAACAAATTTTTTTCACAAGTTTTATTTTAAATAAAGAAATCAGATTAAATTATTTTTCACAAATTTTATTTTAAATAAAGAAATCAGATAATAAACAAAACAAAATAAATAATAAAGGTAGCACAGCAATATAATAGGCAAATAAATTTGTAAAGATATCCTTATTTTTTTCCACAAGTTTTATTTTAAATAAAGAAATCAGGTAATAAACAAACAAAATAAATAATAAAGGTAGCACAGCAATATAATAGGCAAATAAATTTGTAAAGATATCCTTTGGGTAGCATAGCAGTATAATAGGCAAATAATAGCTAACAGAAAAAAAGCCAGCCTTTCTGGTGAAGCCAAGTGATTGTTTTTGGACTGCTCCTCGTCCGGTTTTACTAACCAAAAATTAACATTAATTTGTTAACTGACATCATAAAATGGGATGGACCTTTGTTAGTAAGACTGATCTATGCTTACAACTTGCATTAAAATGGACCTTTGTTAGTAAAACTGGTCTATGCTTACAACTCGCATTAAAACCTTTGTTAGTAAGACTGGTCTATGCTTACAACTCACATTAATCAAATATTTGTTCGCACTAAGTAAAAAACGGGTATCAGTTTTATAAGTCACACTAATCGAATATTACATTATTTGAACTCGCACACATCGAGGCCTACTTGTATTCTTAATTATTTAATTTGAAGGTCAGTGTTTATTAATTATCAATGTAATTATGACTATAATGAACAGTTTGTAGTTTATACATGATACATGGATCACTTATGCTAAACTACACTGAATAAAAGATTCATAAAAACAAAAATTGTATGTAAAAGACAGTTGAAAAAGTAAACAAAGAATAATAACTGATAACATTCAAAAACATTTTGTAATAGAATATTTGATTAAAAAGAAAATTTATAATAATAGTAACAATTCTGTCAAAAATATAACTATTCTTATCATTTGTAAAAAAGTTTTTTACAAAAATAATAATCATTTAAGTTTGAAATAACAGAAATTTAAGAATTTATTACAAAGTACTTGATAAATTTTTTCTTACATCAATAAGTTTCTATTCTTAATATCTCATAACTTTAGTTATTTAATTCTTAAATTGCAATCTTCATCATATATTCCTTAGATTAGCACAGATTTAGGTATCTATATAAATTTACTTTATTATTTAAACTCACTTTAATAACTTGTTGGTCTGAGGAATTTTCATTTTCAGCCTGTCTTACCATATGTACAGCAATATCTTTATGCATTTTACTCATTGTAAAGGTTTCTGAAATAAGTGAAAATATTTTAGTTATGTCTTCAGTAATATAATTTATATGTAAAAAATTTTTGATGTTTAACATACATTTTCAATGTCCATTTATTGAATAATGAACAAATACTAGTTAACAATAAGACAATTATACTTAGTAACAACTTTAAGCTTCTAATATGAATTTTTGGTGGCTGGATGGCCAAGTGGTAATGCATTAGCATGCCACACAGGAGGACCCGGGTTTGCGTCTCAGGTCCGGTATCTCCTGAAAAGTTTTTCAGGGTGCTGAGCCAGGCCTGGCGATCTCTGACCTTCACCATCTGGCACCCCTTTATGGGTGTGAGTGCAGCCAGTGGCTGGAATTATCCCTGCCCCTTAGTAATCTCCCTAATTTGAAAGGGGCATAAAATATAAAAAAATAATATGAATTGTTGAGTATTAACTGTCATTCTTAATAGAAGGATCAAGAGATATATTAACAAAAATAGCTATTTATTTTTAATTGATAAAGATTGCTGAATATACATTTTGCTATAAGTACTCATCATCTCAACTATGTTTAAAAAAATTACAATAAATTTAAACTGACAAGTGAGTTAAACAAAAATAAATTGAAACAAAAATTGTTGTTCAGTTTTTGTGTATATATATATATATATATATATATATATACAACAATGAATTATAAATAATAAGAATTGGTACATTTACAGATATTATTATTCAATAAACAATAATGAACTATAAAGTATTTGGGTGAAAATTAAAAAAAGCAAATCTAAATATATATTTATATTTTTGGAAGAAATAACAATGAGATGTTTTATGTAAAATATAACTGACCTCAAAATGGTGTTTCCATTTTCCACCAAAATTTTCTGCAGATGTGGCGTAATTATCTGAACCTGATAATAAAATGATCATAATAGCCACATTCAGAAATTATAAAAAAATTTTATATAAAATTGATTATTTTGAGTTAAAGTTTATTCATAAGTAATATCTAAAGTGATATTCATATCATTCAGATGGCATGAAATTTAAATGAACTGTTTAAGTCTACAAATAAATAAATCTTTAAGTAAAAATCAATGTTTTTTCTGTAACTAGTTTGTAATTTTCAATGTTATTTTAAAGATCAAATTTATCTTCATATAGAATAGAGAACCTATCTTTCTTGAAATTAGAAAATTATTATATGATATATAAGCAAAATTTTAATATTACTCCAATCGCTTTCATTGGTCTACCAATAGTAAATATTATACACTGTATAATCAACTCTCAATTTGCATAGAGATTATATTCTTAAAAAAATGTACACTATAAATCTATACAATACAAAATGTAGTTTATAAGAAATAATGGAAGTTCTATTCCCTTATATAAAAAAATTTAAATTGAATGTCTTTATTCAGTAACAAAAAAATTAACAAATAAGTCTGCAAAAAATATTAAAAATCTATCAAGACTGCTCAAACAAACACAATAATAATAAACAAGCCCTTCAGCAGTCAAACATTTTATTTTTAGAAAACATTTTCAATGCACTTAGTACTTTCTTCAGCTTCTGCTACAAAACTAACAATGTTACATAGTCCAGAGGGGAACTACTCTATAAAGTAAATAAACAAATTTAAAGGGTAAGACCACATCTAAAAACATTCTCCCTAGCTCTCCCTCATCTGCCTGCATAACAGGACAATTTGTCAGATAAAAGTTTGTTTACAAAAATACAAATTATTATAAACAAAAATCACAAAAATTTTTTACAATATAAATAAATATATATATTGTAAACTACCAAAAACTATATAGCTATAGTAAAACTTTTGTTTCCATACAGGAATACAAAGTCTGACTGTAGTTATCCAGGTTTATTTATTTCTTTTGCCAACTATCTGCATGCACTAGGGATCATTTCCAGTTCCAAAAAATTTATCATTTTTCTTTTTAATGATTTCCAAAGTCTCAATCATATTCTTGTTCCAGTTCTTAATATTTGACTGGATAATTCTTGCACTTTCTCAATGCATCCCAATATCATGCTGCAACAATTGCTGGCTAAATGTAGTCATAAGTTTTATATACTGAAGATGATGATCTTGAAAAGAGCCTATACTCACTGTTCTCTTTATTTAGACAAAACTGAAGAAATTAAACTTTTACATACTAACCAAACCTCAAGGGAACTTTTTAATCCAAATCCTATACTAATCAGCCATATTTTAATCCCTTGATTTTTAACGGATTTTTAATGATATTGAATTATTTTGTACTAATTTTAGTGCCATCTCATAATTAGAATAATAATTTATTTATTTAAATCAATGAGTGGCGCCATCTATTAATTAATAATTAAACTAGAAGTTTTAACTAAATTATCTGAAGAAAAAAAATCTGAATCATTAAAAATCCATTAAAAATCAAGGGATTAAAATATGGCTGATTAGTATAGGATTTCGATTAAAAAGTTCCCTTGAGGTTTGGTTAGTATGTAAAAGTTTAAACTTTAAGACTGAGCCGGTCTATGTATTGCCTGGCTAGTGCCATTTGGAGGGCCCATGGCTAGATTTAGTCCAGTCAGGAGTAGATCTATCGGTAAGGTCCGATATCGCGAATCAAAAATTACGTCTAAATTAATATAACTGTCTGGAGAATTAATCCGCTCGTTGGCCTCGGTGGTCTAGCAGTTATGACATTGGGACGTTAGCCCAAAGGTCCCCGTTTGATCCCGGGCCGAGGTGGATTTTTTTCTTCAGATAATTTAGTTAAAAATTCTAGTTTAATTATTAATTAATAGATGGCGCCACTCATTGATTTAAATAAATTAATTATTATTCTAATTACGAGATGGCGCTAAAATTAGTACAAATTAATTTGAATCATTAAAAATCCGTTAAAAATCAAGGGATTAAAATATGGCTGATTAGTATAGGATTTGAAGAAATTAATCTGATAACAGAAATTGGTTGAAAAACTTTCTAAGGAGGTTGCATGGTAAGGTTGAAAGTAGTTTCTATAGGAATGGGAAGGTCTGGATGATTGGTTAAATAATTTTAAGTAGGTAGACCAAGCCCTTAGGTAGAGATATATCCCAAGAAAATTAATAGGCTAACAAAATTACACCCTAGATTTTAAAAGGAACAATTATTTTCAGTTTAACTAGAAATGATAAGAATAGGTATGATGAAAGCAGAGTTTGAGATTCCTTTGAGAAAAACTCATTAGATTATTAGTTAATTTCTAGCACTTATTGCGGGTTGAGTAATTCATTTTCTTTTTCAAATGATCGCTTTTTTTAACTTGCAAACATTTTCAGTACTCTTTACCATCATCAGGCTTAAACGTTTGCAAGTTAAAAAAGCGATCATTTGAAAAAGAAAATGAATTATTCAACCCGCAGTAAGTGCTAGAAATTAACTAATAATCTAGTAAAAGAGTTTAAGCAGTGTTCTATTTAAGAATAATGTATGAAAAACTCATTAAGTAGAGAAGAGGTATATTGGTTATATGCAAAGGAATCTGGGAACAAACAAGGGGACAGTGTGGAGACCAGCAAACCATAATAAAATAATTTAATATATATTTTAACTGATACAATTTTATAATTATTAAAATTAATTTTCGAATAAAAATTGGATATGTCTCGGAAGCAGAAAGGTCGATTTCATCAAACAATAATGAAATGTGATCACTCTTTCTCCTAAACAATGAGAGAATATGATCGTCTCTTATCGAATGAACAAAAAATAAGTTTGCCTTTCAGAAAAGAAAGGAGATGAGAGCAATCAAGACAGAGAAAAGAACACTTTCCAAAAGGAACGTGCGAAAAATGTAGAGCAGAAAAGGTGAATCCATGTCCTGTCCTGTCGGTGGTTGTCCGATGAGGATTAGGAAAGAAGATATAAAAAAATAATATAATTTCTTATTTACTCTCTCTCCCAGGTATGAACTCCAGGTCAGATAGCTCTCTCTAGCAAATTATGTTAGTGTGTTTTATTTCTTGTTTTTTTTTTTTTGAATAAATACTTGTTGATTGTTTTAAATAAGTATCCAAATCAATTCTCATTTCCTGGATCCCTGCATCACTTACTCACGACCCTATTCGAAAATATACTAAAATTTATCAATAAACATTTTATATTGGCTATCTGCTGTGAGATTCTCACACTGGTGTCAGAAATGGGATCATTGAATAATAAGACCCGAGACACCAGTCTACAAACATTGCAAGACCCTCACACAATTTATATGCCACAGTACAGTGCAGATTATCTTCTTTACCATTTTTTTCTTTTCTGACTAACTTGAATGTGCAGAGCAGGTGTAATGAATTTTAACTTCTCAGAAATTCGCATTGCAATCCTGACTATTATGTTACAATGGGTACATATAAATTTAGCTTGTTTATATAATTGATTAATTCTTTTTGACTACTTAGGCTAATCCTTGATTTACTGATTAGCATACAAATACAATAAGATTAACACTGGCAGTATAATTGATGTATTTGTTTCACTGATGCACAGTATTTCTGAAAAAATGTGGTGCAGAATACATTTTTCTGTCTAGCTCAACTTATCTCATTTGCCAACTCAACTAGATGTTTCTATCTAGTTAAGGTTCCTCATGAGTTAAAGCTAAAACTTTCAACAAATTAATAAATATTAGCTTTAACAAAGAAAAATAATTTTAATTAAGAGATAATTGATTCAAAATTTGACTGAAATATAGATAATCCTCAACTTATCACATATTTCGGAATGAACATAGTGATCATAAGTCAGAGTGGTTGTAAGTTGAAAATGCCCAAAACTTATAGATTTCATATTACTAATGTTTACTAGAACACTATACATTATCTTAATAAACATAATGAACACAAAACTACAAGAAATACAGACAAAAAGATGCTTTCCATATATCAGATTGCAAAATAGTAAATATTGAAAACTAGTAATTCGAGACAATAGATTACAAATCTGCAATAATTCAAGATTATGCCTGCCAGGCATCTACCACAAAAATAACTTCCAAAATAATAGCTATTCTAACACTATAACAAACAAACAACCAGAACTTTATGGGTGTTAATGAAAATCGTGAATACGTTAAAATCAAAATAACAAATAATACATTAGTATAAACTATAAATGTAATAAATACCAAAACAGATAAAGTTAAATAATAATAAAATAAATTCAAAAATAGAAGTGATATTTACATTTAATTTAATTGGAACTACTCCAGATCTGTTTTCTCTGCCACTCTTCAGATCCCAAGGTTGCCAGATTTATGAATGTCTACCTGTACAAGAATTCCAAAAGCGCTTCTTTGAATTTATTATAGCAATTTGTCTGTGAGTATAATAATTCTTGCTAATTGGCTAGTTATACCTAAATATGTTAAAGTAAGCAGTGAAAGAACATTTAGAAAATGATCAATTATGATGTGTATGTGTGTGTATTGTTTTATATATTTCTCACCTTGTTAATGTTTGCTATGATATATTTTTTGTATTTTTTATACTTTTATTTTGTAATAGTTTTTTTCAATGTTGTAATTGCATCAACCAGAGTACCCTACTCTATTTTTAGCTTACAATAAATTTGGACAGTGAATCATGAACACATGTAAGAAGTTTATTTTTATAGTCAATTGGAAAGATTAGAGTTATTTATTGTTGGTGGGTGGGGATAGGGGTCAGTAGAATGATTGTGTATTGGGAATGAGATCTTTCCAATGTTTTCCTTAGTCTGTAGAATATTGATGATGAGAAGATTGAAAAAGTACTTTATTAGAAAAATATGTTTGATTTGAGAAAAAGATTCTTCTTGTTTTTTATTGTATTGTTATCTGAACCAGAACTTAATTTCTTTATAAATAAAATTCTCTTGCTCCACATTTATTAATCTGTATTATAACAATAGGGAAAAATTGATTAATATTATATGAACAAGTTATACATTGCACTTCTCAAGAATAAATTCCTAATATAGTCTTAAAACTATATTTTGTAATTCTTCTAACAAAAAATTATCATTTTTTTGAAAATGAAAATAAACCATTAGAAAATCAAAATTCATCATATCTTAATAGTTTCTGCTTTTTCAGAGCATTAAACAGATATATAAACCAAATTAAACTTAATATATGAAGAAACAGCTCAAATCAAGACTTAAAAATAACTTATTGAACAACTGTTTTCAATCTTGTTTCAGAATAATTAGTTATAGAACTTTAAATGTATAGAATTATGTTTTTCTCCATTAATGATTTATATTTACTTAAATAAAAACTGACATAAAAATTTTATAAAAATATTTTTAATTTATGAAATCTTGCAAAATACCTGAGATAAAATATTTTTAATTTCTTCTTGAATTCTTTCACTTTCTTTAAGTATTTCATCAGCAATAGTATTTTCATTGTTACTTTGTTTAAATACATCAATATTTTCAGGACCTCTGAAATGAATCAATATTTTAAAAAACTTTTTTATGAAAACAAATTAAGAAATAGAATGGTATAAAAAATTAAAATATAACTTAATACTTAATACAACATTGCAAATTAAAAAAAATTACTTTAATACTCTATGCTGGCCTACAACAAATTCCAATTTGAATGACCACGGATTAATAAAACATGACCATTCAGTTTCAATAATAATGTAGCATCCATTAAATACACGAAACCGATATGGTTTACTTCGGAAAGAACATCCTTGTTCTTTAACAACTAAACATTGAAAAAAATATATCAATTTTAAATATTTAAAAATAAGTTTTTTTATCATTAAATAATAATAAAACTACCTAATTCATAAATGTCTTTAAGTTGTGGCATATCATCAACATGGTAAAAATCAAAAATAGAATAACCAATCATATCTTGAGGCAAAAATCCCAAATAAGGCACAGCACTATAATTAAATACATATTACTTTTGTTGATCTTAAAAATTCAAAATTTTTCATTACTTTTAAATTTAAATATCATCTTAATATTTAAATTAATATATCTATTAATCTTAAAAGATAACTAGAATTATATTACATTTAAATTATAATTACAAGAATTTTACTTTATTTTAGTAAGATTGACTTTTTAGTTTGATCATCCTATATTGGAAAAAATTATATTAACTTTACAGTGATAACATTAATTTATTAAATAAATAAAATTTAATAATTTTAAATAAATTTTTGCTTTTTCAAATAAAATAATAAAATAGTTTATTAAATCCATAAAAACACTTACAAAATGTTAATAAGCTTTATTGAAATAATAATAAAGCACAAACAAGCTAATAAAACTAACTTGTTTAATTATCAAACAAAATTCAAAAATAAATAAATAAATAAATTTATTAAACAATAATCCAAATATCAAAGAAACCTTAAATTAATTATACTACTAAACCTCCACTCAAACTACAAGAAAATACTCACTCATAGATTGACAAATTACAAATACTGTTAAGCCTAATATCACTTTTGATTCCACCATCTCAACTTTGTCAAGGTTTGAAATATTCTTATAATCAACATATACGGTTAGTATTCACTCAAACTCATTTACATAAATCTATCAGACAATTTCTATTTTTCTAGTCACAGAATATATTACTGACAATTGATTCATTCATCTATACCAGTGATTCTCAACCTGGGCGATATCGCCCCCAGGGGGCGTTTCGTTCTCAAAGGGGCGCTGGAACAAAAAGGGGCAATCAGGGGGCGATAGACAACCAAAAATTGTACACAGTAGTTTGTGCTTCTTAAGTATTTCTTTTGATCAGCCATTTAATAAACCTAAATTTTTTCTGCATTTATGTCCTGAGTTTTATATCAATATTTTGTAATGAAAGAAGATATTCATCCAGAAACACTTATTGGTTCCATTTCTTTTGGAAACTGAGGAAGGCAAGCGTATGGTAATAAAAAAAATGCCTCTCTCAGGGAAAAATATTATATATATATATATGCATGCTTCGTCCAAGTCTTACATTCGACCTTCTTGGTGGATTGAGTTAAGATGACGGGGGGCACTCAGAACAATCGTATTCATCCAAGGGGGCGCTAGGCTCGAAAATTTTGAGAACCACTGATCTGTACAATAATAATATTTAACATTATATTTATAATGTTCTACAATTCCATTGAAAAGAGAAACTTTTTTAACAGTTACAAGATCTCAATCCAGCAATGATGTTATTAAACTGGATGATGATATGACATGCATCCTTGAAGGTGAAATCATTTTTTCTTACTGACATTTTTGAAAGATTGGATTGGGAGCTGTGATGCTGAAACCTGAGCTGACAAGTTGAAACTAAGTAAAAGCTCAGGAAAGCTTAAGCTACCCAAAGTTTTTTGATTAAAATTATTTATTAACTTGGTGCACTTGAAATACAATACACTAATCACTGGTCAACCTAACTACAACCATAATTATAAGTTAGTGCTTTATTTTTGGATATTTGGATCACTTGGTCAAATTGCATCAAATACAATGATCATAAAAATAATAATAACTAAGTGTAATAAACAATAGTAAAAAGATGAACAATGAAGACTAATATATAATAACCAATAAAATTCATAAACTTTAAAAGGTACATGATAAAAATCACAAAATCTCATCATCATCAATTCCATCAAAAAAAGAAATTGTAAAAAGTTAATTAATAAAAACAGTACAGTAAACCTTGCTGAGTGCAGATTTGCAGAACACGATTTTGCACATACACGTTACCTTAATTGTTTCCATTTAATTTGTTCAATGCTAGAATTTCATTCATACACGGTACGCTGATGAGCGGTTGGATATCTCCAAGATACCCACGCATGCATCTGGCAACCCTGCTTGACACTTCCCGCTAGCTGAGTGACCCAGGCTGAGTGGTGATCATTTCACTCACATTAGAAGAGCTGAATCATGTATTTATCAACGTTTATCTTCTTCTCCTTTTGCATTTGTATTTCTTTTAATTTCAAAAATTTAATATGACATCTAAGAGGAAGAATGATGATGATAAAGCAGGAAAAAAGATGCAAAGTTTTGACATTATCTCAGAAAATTGAAATTTTAGATAAGTTAAAAAATGGTATATGTGTTTCATCGCTTGTAAAAGAACAAGCTATAAATGAATCAAGCATAAGAACACTTTATGAGAGGCATTGAAAAACTCTGTGCTCCTTACCACAAAACTTTTAAAGAGTTGTGTCAGTCATTGTCCCAAACAAAAATCACTAGCTTTTTAAAAAAGTAATTGTATCATATATCTACTTATTAAGAAGTAATAAAAATCCTTTCAATTAACATTTGTTTCACTACTGTTTTAATTACAACAATATTTAGGTTTATTTAAATTATACATACTTTCTTAATATGAACTATACCTAACACACTTTTTCCATAGAAAGTTAATTTTGCGGAATGTGATTTTACAATGTGTGCAATGTATTAATGACATAACATTTACTATGAAATTAAGTGAAAGTTATGTTAAAGAATACTAGGTAATATTATGTTACATTTGCATAAAACAACATTATCTGCATTATTTGATAAGAAAGGCCATAATAATTTAAAATTCTTTCTAATGAGGTTTAAATGATTAAAACAGAACAATTAATATGCCATAAACATTTGTCAATAAAATAAAACACATTATAAAAATGTGCTTCACATAATTGTAAAAATTATAAATTTATCTTCAACTATCATAAGATTAAAAATAAAGGACTTTGTGCACTATACAGAATTTTACTAGCACTACTTTCTTCTTCCTCTTTCTAGAGTGGCTGATTTTAAATATTGTACAGGTAGTTCTTGAGTTACAATGATTCACACTTATGACGATCCATACTTATGACAACTCTCCCCTACAATGGCCAAAAATTATTATTAAAAATTATCTAATTTGACTTTACTGCCTGCATATACATATATACCGTGAGTTTTTCTTGAAACCAAACACACTGAATTTTGGCATCGAGCCAATTCGGATGAATCTATCACATCAGGAATCGCTCGCTACGAAAATTTATTTTATATTTTTAATTCTAACGTCAGGAATCGCTTGCTATGAAAATTTATTTTATATTTTTAATTCTACCGATATTTATTTATCTACGAAAATTTATTTTATATTTTTAATTCTAACGATATTTATTTATTATTGCATCTGAGACAAAAAACGGTTTAACACACAAGATTATCGGATTTTAATGCTGGTATAATTACACATTTGAAAATAAATCGCTGAAAATTTACATGAAAAGATGTGCGGCAAACAGAAATTCTGTTGTTGCTATAGCGACAGCGTAAAAACGCAGACGTGCCGCAATTCAAACATTTTAAAAAATGTTCGAATTAAAAATATAAAATAAATTTTCGTAGCGAGCGATTCCTGACATGATAGATGCATCCGAATTGGCTCGATGCCAAAATTCAGAGAGTTCGGTTTCAAGAAAAACTCACGGTATATCCTATTGCTTTTGTATACACATTGCAGCATTGTCATTAGTCAGCAAGCAAAACCTCTCAACAATACGCAATAGTTGCTACTGTGATTCACCCACTTCTAATTTATCACAGCCTTTGGCATGTTAACTACTGACCAGCAGTTGAAGTGTTCATTTCTCTTGTTGCAATTTTTGTATTTAGTCGTAACCCTATCATGTCCAATAAATCATGTCCCTATCATATCTATCATGATGGTACAACAAAATAATTTTTTAAATTCTTAATTTTGTAGTTATATATTTAATTGTTTATCTGCTAATAAATAATTTATAAAAGTTTATGTAAATTTATACATTTTTAACTGTTTAAAATTAAATAAAAACCTAATCTATGAAAATACAGTTGGACCTCCATATATCAAAATTGAAGGTGTCTTAGAAAAATTTTGATATATAGAAACTTCGTTATATAGAAACCTGAATTTTCTCTAATGTAGTATAGTAGTTAAGTGATATTTTGTCTGTATCGCCTTTTTCGTGGCCCCTGACAGCGGTGATGGTGGCTCACAGTTTGTAAAACTCCAACTTAAATGATTTGAAAAAGTTTTGGGAAAAAATATACAAATGAATTTTTTTAATGTTTAAAAATATATATATATATATACACTATATTAATGTATTAAAAGTCTACTGCATGTAATAGATAAATGAAAAATAAGATGGACAAAACATGCGTTTATTAAACAAAATAAATTAGAATAATTTAGAATATTGTATTTAATTATCAGATGTAAAGTAATTTCGAATATCCTGCTGAAGTAATTTCAATGCAGATTCCTCATAAAAATGTTCGCATTTATTGAG
>AYEL01082589.1:0-37461 GCA_000484575.1 Olivierus martensii
GTACTTACATGTCCTTAATTGTTTTCTGTCAGCTCCTGCAACTTCACGACTTTTGAAAACAGATTCCCAATTCTTTAGTATTGTTGACACTGTACTTTGTGGAATCCCGAATTTCTGTGCAACATCTTTTTTTCTCACCTTTTAGCAATTCTACTTTTTCTCCGACACTCAACGACTTTCTCTTTGACATGGTAAACGTTTTAGTAGAGCTGAACAAAGACTAACTAAAATCTCTCAGTTCAGTTTTGGTTTTGGTTTTAAGCCAATTAACACAAGTAACATACAAAACCAAAATTGAAACAAGCCCTAGAACTTTACACTAACCCCCTCTACAGTACAAATCAACACATCCACTTTGTTTATTTGTCGGCTTTTTCTAGCCAGATCCAATGTACACTCCTTACCTTATCCTTTTCCCTCGCCTCTGAAATTAAAAATTTCGACACAGAAATTTTTTCGATATATAGAAACAAATTTCAATGGAAATTTCATGGGACTAACAAAAACTTTGATATATGGAGAATTTCGATATATGGAGTTCCGACTGTATTATAACAGAAATCAAGCAAATTAAAAATTAAATAAGTCCTTGATTAATGTGAGAATTGATTTACAATGAGATGTTGGAACCCCGTTGTAAGTCAAGGACTACCTGTATTGGAAACTGGTTTGATATCATGTAATCTTAGGTTGGTACCAAATGAGTTGACCAAATCGGCGACAACATGATGTAAAAAGATACTCGACTGGTTGTTAGCTCATTGTGAAATAATTTATACTCTGTCACTTGTTGATGAGATGTTTGCAAATGAGTCAACGAAATAAACATTGAAGCTTGTGACATACTTAATGAGATCAAATCAGTATCAACTATTTCATTTTGAGTTTCATTGCCATCCATTACTTTGATTTTTCCCATGCACACTTGGTTTGAACTGTGCATGTCTACTGCCCAAAATATCCAACTTGCTGGATACAGCTTTTGTCTCTGGCCACACCTCATAAGAAAACATAGCACAATTTCAAAGGGAATCCACATAATGCAATAGCCGAATAATGGCAACCAAAGCTTGTCTAATGGTCATTCCCAGGCGTGAATAAGCACCAAAATCAACTCATTTGGTACCAGCCTTAGAGTGTATAATAGATGTGGTCACACAGTAATTATTTTAAAAATTACAAGAACAAACCTTCTTAATTTAATAAAATTAAACAGTAAATCATAACAATAAATGAAAAAGATGACATCATTTTATAATCGGTACTTTCGCATTTGTATTTCATGAAACAATTTTCTATTGCTCAGTAAACAATGGTTACTATTTTAAAAAGTCTTTTAAGGAACCAATTTAAAGGACTCTTAAAAGATTGAAGCTCAAGCTTATTTAAGAAAAAGCTCAAGTTTCAATTATTTGCTTATTTGTGAGAAAACTTGAGCTTTCAGGATCAAGTTGACGTGAGTAAGCAACTCTAGTCAGGACTATAAGTACTTTTAACCTTAAATAAATAAAATACCCAATAAATAAAAATAAGAAGAAATAAGTAGAAGTAAAGAAAACATTTGGGTTTGATTCTTCATTTTCTATAATTGATCAATTATAGAATTTATCGATGACATCACTGCTTTAAATACAAGTGATCATAAATCAAGGATTACCTATATTCAAAACATTTAGTAAAGTTAAATATTTAACTTACAAATAAAATAATCTAACCTTTTGCGTGTGTTGCGACTGATATTTCAGTGGCTGCAAGATTAACAAATATATCATACAATTCCTGTCTTCCTTCAACTGCTGCTATCTGAAATCCAGCAACGTAATTAGGATTTGAAGTTAAATCAGATAGTTCTTCTTCAATCATATCTACATCAGGATAAAGGATATCCCAATCTTGTCGATGCCAGACTAAAGCAGGAAGTGCCCTAAAATTATTATTTGATTATTTTTTAATGATGATAAAGAATATAATATATGTAAAATAATGAATAAATGTTTGAAATAAATAAGAATACAATATTATCAGTACACATAAAATGATTTTATATTATTTTATATAGCTCAATAAATAATCAAGAGAGTTTTCTATCATCAACAAAGTTAACTATCAAAAACAACAAAATAAATAATTTTTTATTTTAATAAAAATCATTATAAGTCTTAATATTTTAATTAATAGAATTAAATATAACAAATAATAAATCAAAACCAACTATATTTAAAACCAAACATGTTTTATCATCGTCATCTAATATTTTTCTAAGAAACATAATTATCAATATATATTTGATTTATAATTCAATTAATTAAAATAAATAACTTAATAATTTATAAGTGCATAGTGTGTGTGTGTGTGTGTGTGTGTGTGTGTGTGTGTGTGTGTGTGTAGAGTGTGTGTGTGTGTGTGTGTGTGTGTGTGTGTGTGTGTGTGTGTGTGTCTTATTAATGTGTAGAGACATAATTGTCATCAATATGTCTTTGGAATAGTGTATGTGTGACGTGTGTGTGTGTACGTGTGTACGTGTGTGTGTGTGTGTGTGTGTGTGTGTGTGTACGTGTGTGTGTGTGTGTACGTGTGTGTGTACTTTTCTGTTATCTGGGCGCAATTGTCGATTCGTATGTGTGTGTGTGTGTGTGTGTGTGTTGTTTGTTTGGTTTGTGTTTGTGTGTGTTTGTGTTTGTGTGTGTGTGTTTGTTTGTGTGTTTGTGTGTGTGTTTATTTGTGTGTGTTTGTTTACATACAATAAAATAATATTAATGCTTCAGTTATACAGTAATTCAATGCATAGCTGATCTTCAGGTAAGTTTTAATATGATATATAGGTAATCCTTGACTTACATCAGTGATGTAATCAGTAAATTCTGTGATTGGTCAATGCAATTCAAGAAGTTCAAACACCTGATCCAATGTTCTAATATATGGAAAGTGAATCCTTTTTTGTGTCTAGTTCTTGTAGTTTTGTATTCTTTATGTTTATTAAGTTAATGTATAATGTCCTAGTAAACATTAGTAGTGAGAAATCCATAAATTTGGACATTTACAACTTATAGCAGTGAAGTTTGATCTTGCTGTCATAAGTTAAGGACTACCTGTAACATAGGGCATGTTCAAAAAGTCTAACGGGTTAAACTTTTCTCACGTTGAGTTATCCTCGTTATTGTATATACTTTTTGACCGGTCTGTTAGAGAGACAACATGGCCGTCCATAAGGAAATTTTAATAAGAGCTTTCCAATGTTTGGAAGATGCATTTTTTTCTGATAATTCTGATGAAGAAATAGAGCACTTAATAATTCTAAATAATTAACTAACTAGGCTTAATTTTATTTAACAAATTTTCAATTAGGGTAGAGGACACTCGAATTCTAATGATTAATAGTAAAATATCAACTAATAAATAGATTTTATCGAAAAATTTCCTTAAAAATAACACCATTACTATTGTACATTGTATCACATGCGACATTATCCATTTATCATCTCCTTATATATCACAATTTACAACGTGTATGTTACACTGGGGGCCGCCATGTTTTTCATGAAGTAAACTTGCTATTTCTTTCGTTTTATTCGTTAGACTTTCGTGTGATACGTCACAGCTATGGAGCATGCGCAGTGCATAATAAAATTACTATTTGACCGCTTCGTTAAAAACAAGTTTAACGCATTAGACTTTTTGAACACACCCATACAGTATTATATTAAAGTGCAACATATGCTGTCAAATTTCAATATAAAATGTAATCGATTCCATTTAACTCGGGGAGCTGCTTTTTTTGAGCAAAATCTCAAAGAACAGAAAGCACACTAATAAACTAATAAATAATTTAAATGTTTAATTGGGACAAATTTTCACTTTTTTGGAACAGTAGCAGAAAAGGAATTTAGCAATTTTTGACATATTTTAGAGATTTTTGGAAGTAATGTCAACCACTACATACACTATTATTTGGAAACACTAGTGTGATGCAAATCAGTTATCTGTCATCATGCATCTGTCAAGTATGTGTCAGCTTAAGAGTCTACCAGTTACTGTACCTATTTATATTCATTCACAGTGTCGATTTTATTTAAAATTTTTAAATCTTTGCCAAGATGCCAAAAAATGATTTTGCACTTTCAGGTAAAATTGCTTTGCTGGATAAAATTAAAAGCCAGCCATTTATTCTTGAATAAAATTGCTTTGCTGGATAAAATTAAAAGCCACCGTAGACTCGTTGAAATAAACCAAACTCAAAAACTGCTTTGCTGGATAAAATTAAAAGCCAGCCTTTTAATACAAGCCATCGATTCATTGCTGAATAAAATTAGAAGCCAGCCATTTAATACAAGCTATCGTAGATTCCTGAATATTTGCCAAGATGCCAAGAAATGATTTTACACTTTCAAGTAAAATTGCTGGATAAAATTAAAAGCCAGCCATTTAATACAAGCCATCGTAGAACTTGCTGATATAACTGATGTACCAAAAACACAGACTACACTTGATGCATTTTTGAAGAATTAAAATTTGAAATTAAAAATTTATCATTGTATGTATTATTTTTTCTTCACTATTTATAGTACAAATATTTTCTGTATTTTGGTTTAACACTATTATTTGGCAACACTAGCATGATGCGAATCAGTTATCTGTCATCATGCATCTGTCAAGTATGTGTCAGCTTAAGAGTCTACCAGTTACTGTACCTATTTATATTCATTCACAGTGTCGATTTTATTTAAAATTTTTAAATCTTTGCCAAGATGCCAAGAAATGATTTTATACTTTCAAGTAAAATTGCTGGATAAAATTAAAAGCCAGCCATTTAATACAAGCCATCGTAGACTTGCTGATATAACTGATGTACCAAAATCAAAACACAGACTACACTTGATGCATTTTTGAAGAATTAAAATTTGAAATTAAAAATTTATCATTGTATGTATTATTTTTTCTTCACTATTTATAGTACAAATATTTTCTGTATTTTGGTTTGATAAAGCATTAAAATAGGTATCTAATTATTATTTTTTTACCTACTTATTTATTTACCTACATATTTTATTTTAGAATTTATTATTAGTGTTTTTAATTGGGCCAAAATGGATTAGTCCCAATTAAGCAGAATTGATTGTATATACAGTATATGCACACAAATACAAGAGAAATATTGAAATGTCTCATCTAATTATATTAACAAGAATTTATAGCAAAAATATGAAAGCTTTTAATTAAAATTTTAGGAGATATAATGAAATGTGGATTCTTATTTCATTATTATTTTTATATGAATTTTTATACATTTTTATATATACAGAGTGATAACTTGGTTAACGACGGTAATCAGTTCCAGTGGAACCGTCGTTAACCAAAACTGTCATTATCCAAAGCACGCTTCCCCATAGGATTTAATTGAAAATTGTTTAATTCGTTCCGGCTCCTTCCCACAACCATAGACAATAATTTAATTTTTTCTTTAAACTTTATTGATTATAGTGCTTTATTTTTATAAATATATTGTACATAATTTAGCAGAGTTTATATTACCAGTTTATAGTATAAATATAGTTAATAATAATACTAGATAATAAAGTTTTTGACCTTCTATAGCTCTCTTCAGCTACATCAATTTTTGGTCCATCATTTATTATTAGTAACTATATTTATACTAATAATAAATTTTCATTTTTCTGCTTAAAGTGCTTGTTGAATTATTTTTATTATTTTATGAGTAGCTGAACTGGAAAGTTTAAGATCATTTTGAATATTAACAAAATTAATGGTATAATATATTATTGAATGTTTTATCATATACACAAAATAAGCAAAGCATAATAAAAGGCATATAAATTCCATGAAAGTATATTAATTTTTAATATTTTGTTTTCATTTTTTGAAGAATATAATAAAACTTAATGCAAGAAAATTATATTTTGATTGAAAGTTTTATGAAAATATGAGACAATTAAGCATTCTGCCAAATTTTATAGTGCACTAGCATAGTGAAACTTTGGAAAATCCAAAATTTCACATATTTCTGACTATTTTTTTTATTTTTTCACTATATACATGGTATTTTTACAACCTCACCTTAAAGCATTTTTTTTACCAAATGATATATGTGACATGCATATGTAATGTCTCTGATACTTCTCACAGACTTTGTGAATTATTCCTATTTCTTTGCATCTCTGCTTCTGCACTAGTGCAAACCAGTAAATTCAAAACTAGCATAAGACTGCAGAAATTACTTTATTTAACAAACGTTTTCAATTTTCCTACAGGGTCATCATCAGGTCTAATACAAAACTGTTACAAGACAAACTTATTTAAAAGTTAGATTTTTTTTATCC
Organism: Olivierus martensii; assembly: GCA_000484575.1. Classification (NCBI taxonomy): domain Eukaryota; kingdom Metazoa; phylum Arthropoda; class Arachnida; order Scorpiones; family Buthidae; genus Olivierus; species Olivierus martensii. The sequence continues at coordinate 6,336 of AYEL01082589.1, forward strand.
TCCCTGTTTATACATGCGTGGTGAAAAAATGGACATACGATACATCCATGTATAACTATAAATGCTTATCAACGAGGGTGTCTAAAGTGGAGTTGATATTTGACTCGGATTTAAATAACCAAAATGCATAACAGACTTTTAAAAGGTTCTCTACCATTATCTTAGAATTGTCATTCAAAACTCGCAATCACAAAGTATTTTGTATTGCAGGGGTCTTCAAACTACAGACCACAATATGATTTTATCCAGCCTGCCAATTAAACTCTTTATCTCTATTTTTGGGACAACGTATCTTTGCAAACAAACTTTTCCCGAATGAAATACATCAAGTCAAAAAACAGGGCAAATTTATCTGATGAACATTAGAAAAATCATTACTTGCAATTAGCACTTCAAAATTTGAACCTGACTTTAACAAGAATTTAAAATCACTAACACAGTTACATCATTCACATTAATAGTTTTATTATAATTTGTGATGAAAATATGAGAATTTGGTGATAGTGTTTGTTGTCATTAATATACGATAATTTAATCTCACATACTCTGTAATCATTTTTATCTGCTTTCAATAAAATTCATATATTTAATTCTACAGTTTTTTTTTTTACTACAGCCCGCTGAACAGATCTGAATTACAGTAATATCCCGACTTATGCAAACTTGGGGTTATGCTGTTCTTGATTTTTTCATTTGGCAACACTACTGCACACTATCTTGCTGTGATATGCATTGCATGCATTTTGTGGGAACTCTATGTGCACAATTATGATTCTACAGTCGATGAAAGTTAAGATTGTTTTGTTATATGTTTTCTAAACTCTTAAAAAACTATGCCATCCAAACGAAGTAAATCTGATTCTCTTGCACCTAGTAAGAAAAGGATTACAATATCTTTGGAATGTAAACTTAACATTATCAAGGATTTTGATAACAGAATGAAAAATTTGTGAATTGGCAAAGAAGTTTGAGCTACTGGAATCCACAGTAAGAACAATCATAAAAGATAATGAAAAAATTCTTGATACAGTGAAAAATGCTCAATCCTTGAACTCAAGCATAATTAGTAAATGTCATGGTATTATTGCTGAGATGGAAAAAATTCTGAAATTATGATGTGATAATTAAGTAAAAGTAAATAATTTTTTACATAACTCATTTATTTTTTAATATTTTGTATTAATATGTATAAAGAACTGCGCTCATTTATTTTTTTAATATTTTGTATTAATATGTATAAAGAATTGCAAATTTAATTACTAAAAGTGAATAATTTTTTACGTAACTCATTTATTTTTTTTATATTTTGTATTAATATGTATAAAGAACTGCAATTTTATTTATTTTTCTTCTAAACTAGTATATTTGTTAGTCCTTGGTCCAAATTAAACCAAATTTATATGTAATTATATGCGAAGTTGTACCCCGACTTATGTGATTTTCGTTGGTCCTACCTATCATGTAATTTCAGGGATTACTGTACCTAATATGGTCCTCAAGGCAAAAAGTTTGGAGACCAATCCTATAGCATAAAAAAATTTGAAATACATACATAATAATACAATGCATATATAAAGGACAATAATAAAATTCAAGAAAAAATTATAAAACATAAAAACATTAAACTATAAAAATTTCCATAATTAACGTGCGATGCGCACATTGGAGACAGTGCACCACCTACTATGCACTACATATTATAGATTTATTTAGTCCATTTTACAAAATATCAACTCCACTTTAGACACCCTTGTTGATAGGTGTTTACAGTTATACATGGATGTATCATATACAGGTTGACATTCGAAAATCTGGCAACTGAAAATCTGGATTATTCAGTATTCTGGCATGAATTTCAGGAGTGTATTTTCAAATTTCCCCACACTGTCGCCATCTGTTGTTTAGCTTCTTTTTGAGGGCACAGTACATGAAATGATTAAAATTTTGAAGTATAGTAGTGCAGGTATTTTATTTAGTGGAATTAAAATTCTTACTTTTTTCAATTAAAATTCTATAGAACCATCTGTACTGTATTTTATTTAGTTGGTGAACAATAAAATTTTGTTTTCTTTTTACTTAGTATCTATTTTTTTCCTTTAAAAAATAAACACTAAGTAAAAAGTAAATGTGGTAATTTTCTATTAAATATAGCATAAATTATCCAACATATTCAAAAATCTGCCACTCCTCAGATCCCGAGGTTGCCGGATTTTTGAATGTCTACCTGTATCGGTTTTTTCACTGTGGGAAAAAAATCTACCTTATAAATAAGTTTGTCTTAAAACAGTTTGTATTAGATCTGATGACGACCCTGAAAGATGGTTGAAAACATTTGTCAAATAAACTAATTTCTGCAGTCTTGTGCTAGTTTTGAATTTACTGTGAATTATTCCATATCATGACATGTATTGCTGAACTTTAAAATTTTTCCTTTTTACATGTTTCTTATAAATGCAGAATAAAACTCATACATAAGGGAAAGAATGTATTGATAAATGTTAAAACAAATATATTATAAAAAAACTGATATTTTGTACTCATTTTAATTAATCTTATTAATTTCTGTTGGAAGAATGTTTTAGATGATAATGAGTTCAATGAGTGAAAACAAATTATTGATAAAGTTTCATTATCTAAAATTGTATATTATGTCCAAGTTTTGTATTGAAATCCTGACCTGATTATTTCTGTTAATTTAAATAGAAATTTATTTCATTTAATTGATTTGTTTATATTTAATTATAATTAATTTAATATAAAACAATTTAAATTTAAAATTCAATGAATAAACAAATATTTTTTAAATAATTTTCTTTTGCATTTTTTATGTACAAACCTATCTTTTGTAGTTCAATATGATCTTCAGTGATTTTATAAATTGTTGCTCTTAATGCTTGACATATCTGATAATTATTAGAGGGCTTCTTTAAAACCTAGATCAGAAAAAATACCAAAGAGAGTTTAAACAAAATTAAAAAACAGTAATTATATTCATACTGATCTGCAGGCATTAATTACCTTTATGCCAACAAGATCAACATTTAAAAATATAGTTGTATCTATTTTATTTATTATTATTTTAAAAAATACAGGTATTCCTTAAGTTAAAAACTTCTGAGTGATTAACTTTTTATATATAAAAATGTCATTGTGTTTTCAAATTTTATAAAATTTTAAACATTACAATAGCAAAATGGGGTAGCAATAAATACATTGTAAAATTACAGAGTTATTTAAACATATGATTGCAATATTTCAAGATGATTGTGTTTCCATTAAAAATTCTGATATTATAATCAAAGTTTTAAAATAATAACTCCTAAATTAGTATAATTAATAACATATATTACACAAGAAATTATACAGTCTAGTGTGTTTTATACTTTTATATTTAGGATATTCATATATTGGAGAAATGAACAAAATATTACATACAGATTACACAGCATGTTTATAATTCAAGAAACACCTGAAGAAAAATTAGATACTAATATTAAATTAAATAAAATCATCAATTAATGGCTTTAAAATGAAACTAAATAATTTATTTGAAAGATAAATGAAAGTAATTCAAAATAATATCAAATTATACTCCATACACTATTATATAATACAAGTTGAGTATCCCCAATCTGAAACTTGGGAACAAGACTGTTTGGATTTTGGATTTTTGTTTTTTGATTATGATGAAGTTGGAGATGAGAAAACATTCAGACTTTCATAAAAATTCCTTTTTATTTAATATATATAACAAGAATATAATAAACAATTTAAATGTATTTAATTACCAACTTTGGAAGAATCTTATCATTGTTATTCATATATTATCAGACCTTTTTGACATTTTTTAATATAAATAACACAACAGAAAATAAGTAATCATAGGAATCTTTCATTTACAATGTTTGATGATTTACTAAATCACAAGAGCGAATCACAATTTTATGCATTATTCCATTATCTTTCATGGCATGAACAGTAGTCATAATTCTATCACAAAGGATCACTGCTGTGAAAGTAAAATTACAGATTTTTGAATTTCAGATTGGGGATATTCTATCTGTATAAGAAAGAGAATTCTTATTTTACTGTATTATAAAACAATGGATAAAATATCAAAATTTATATTAATTTATTATCAAAACACAAGTAAAATATTGTTAACTTGTAACTTAAAATAAACAGCTTATTAATACCATAGATTTTGATTCATAACTTCATTCACAAAATTTATTCCATTTTTAAAGAGAAAAACTTAGTAATAAAAAAATCCTTACATTAGAGGTATTTTTTTATTATTTTAATATTAGTGTATTTTAAAAATTTCTCCCAGTTCTCTATATAGGGGTTGACATTAGCTGATGAAGACCAGTGGAGAATGGTCAAAAACGTTCCTTTGTGAAATAAAGGTCTATATCTGCTTAGTATTTGGTTTTTTTCTCTTTACTCTTATTAGTTGCAGAATGTCTACGGCTTTAGTAACAATAATACTGCATTTTAACAAAAACATACATGCATATATGCAAGTATTTCCTAGTTTCTAAAATAATCTGGATTGAAATTTTACATAAATCAGATTTTTATACAAGTTGGAAAAATTTTTAAATAAAAATTCTGAAACAAAGTTCTTGAGGATGGATAAAAAATGTTGATTATTTAATTTACACTTGTACAATGTTATGGCATCATATTGTACAAGTAATATAATTTTTAAAATCAACAAATAATACAATATAAAGAAGCCAAATGCTGTAAACTTGCACCATTGTGGCATGAAAGGGATATTGCTTTATGGCAACCAATTGTTTCCCAGAAAATTGTGGCCAAGCCTGCTTTACTCTGTTGCATGTGGGATTGAGTATAGTGTATTAACAAAGCATTTGCAGGCCAATTAGAGCAATAAATAAAATATTATAGCTATAATATAGATGGGATGATTTTCATATATATTGGTTAACTTATATGCTAATATATGTTGGCTTATTTTATTTTTTTTATAAATTTGAAAATTTATAAAAAAAAATAAAAATCATTTCATAACAAACTCGATACTGCTTATTATCTTCTAAATAAAGTCCTATAACATAAAAGCACAACTAGCAGTGACGTAAAATTCTTATTCTCGATGGGAATATATAAAAAACTCTATATATAGTTTATACATAATATATGATGGTAAACAAATACAGTATAGTTATATTAGCACATTAGAATTTAGAAAAATAATCTGTAAATATCATACTCATAATTATCAATATTCAAAATTTAAAAAAATGATATTAGAGTGTATCATCTATTTACTCAATTCATAACTAGAAAGTCTGCCTTGCTTGAAATAGTGAGCAATAATTAGTTTTTTCAGTACAGAGTGCTGTAATCAACCCATCTTATTTGTATACCTCACTCCTATTCTTAGTCAGAACAGATGCATCTATTTTTAGCTTCCATGATGCAAATTCAAATTGACAGACTTTATAATCGATCAACTTCTAGTAAGCTCAGTCTTGTGAAGCAGGTGAACAATTTTTTGAAACCGACTGTACCTAATGTTTTGATAGGGACACCTTTAAATCCCAATGGCAACAGGAAGGTTAAGAAAATTAAATTAAAAAAATTTTTTAAATTATATCTTCATAGATAGTTGTTAATCTTATAAAATTTAAAAAATGATCATTAAATTTTTTTATGAAAAATATCCTAATATATTACAGAGAAAACATCCAGTACACACGTAAAATGTCAGCCAGCTTTAACATTACAAAATAAACATATATACAAATATACTTCATTATTGCAGCAGTTACATTCCAAACCACTGCTGTAAAGTATATCACAGTCTTTTTTCATTTGCTAATATTATTTATTAAGTGTATAATAGCACTAGTCATAAATTTGGCCAAATGGGCATGTTTTAAAAAATCACATTTCAGATTGGACGAGCCAGGTTTGATTTCAGATTTCATTTTTAGTTTTTCAGGATGACTCCAGGCAGGCCCAGTTGTGTTTTATGTTTTATATACTTTTCTAAGTATTATTTTGAAGATAATTTTCATTTCAAATATAAAATAAAAACATGGAACATAATTGAAAATTTCTGCATTAGTGAAATGCCAAAAATTGAAGCACCATAAAACAAGGTATGCCTGTATATGTATATCTCTTCAAATAAGAAATATCTAGGTAAATTTTTAATCATATTAAGACAGCTACAAGAAAGTATAGATAGTTCTCAGTTTACAAGTTCCTGAGTTTTAAGTTCTTTTTTTAAATATGAAATATTAACAAAATTGAAATAAATAAATGTTAAATATTTATAAATACAGCATTTCAAATAATGTACATAGATATATAATACAGTACTCTTAAGTTTGTAGCACACACTACAGCATATGATATAAAATGGGAAAATCAAGATAACAACTGGGAAGCAGAAGCAATCCTCCCTTGACTGCCATGGTTTCATTGGAACATTATGTATATAATGTTTATTCCTGAATTGTGCTTAAGTCATTAGTTCATCCACTCATCTGTCGATGATATGAAGAATAAATATTTTTTAACTTTAGTTTGACATAAATAATTTCATACGATTTATTCTTCTTTAAACAGTATCTTCAACTATTAATAATCATTTCATTCTATAGATTCAAAAATTTATAAAATATTAAAATAAAAATTATTAAAATGAAAAAAAAAAAACATGCCAATAAATATATATTATATATTATAAATATTGTCATTATTAATAATAATGGCAATATTTCAAACATTCAACGCTCTAGTAAATTGACTTTATTTGGTGTCCAGACATGGCCCATTTATTTTAAAAAATGTGATGAACAGATCCTAATAGTTAATAAAAAGTGTGTAGTACCCAAAAATGGAGTATTAAACCATTGTTTTATTATAATTTGAACCATTTTTTTATTATAATTTTTTATAAATATACGTTTTCGATAATTCGAATGAAGTGCTCAAAATATTCCAATTTTCACATTTTTCTAATCGTTTAATGTTTCGATCAAGAAAAAAATAGATATAAAGACCATCGAGGATGAATTGTCAAAAAAAAAAAAAAAATGATTATTACATGTATTTATGCTAAAAAAATATAAAATTATGAAAAAATAACAAAAACAAACAGAATGAATAAAATTTTATTTTATTGACAAATGATTATTACATGTATTTATGCTAAAAAAATGTAAAATTATGAAAAAATAACAAAAACAAACAGAATGAATAAAATTTTATTTTACAAAGATTATAATCAAATAACAAACAAGAACATAATTACACTATTAATAGCAAAAAATAGCACTATATCAAATAATAGCATTATTAATACAAAATAATATAAAGCAACATTTTAGTTTACTTGCCACAGTGCGATAAAATAGATGGATATATGAATGCTTATTGAATATTGCTAATGTTTAAGCTTATAATTTGTTTCACTCTTAAATTATTACATATCTTTTAATTATCTATTAAATCGATGCAGTTGTTGTAAATACAACATCAATTTCTTATTTTAAGCAGTGAAAGTAGAATATTCCCAAATGAAAAGCATTTCCTACCTTCTATCACCTCGTATTTGCTCATTCTTACATCCATATGATAAACAATATATATCAATAACGCAAAAAAAAAAAACAAAAAAGCAATCATAAATAGCAAGAAATGTATTCAACTAACGACTCGGCGAACGTAGACTCCTGCTTTGTTCCCAGCAGTTTCCTTTGTTCAGCGGCTTCTGGTCAGCTCGAGGTCAGTCTCACAAAGGTCAGGGGAGAACAATAGAAACGAGTTATCTATACTATAGATTCTATAGTATAGAAATCTGTGGACATAACGCATAACGTCATGATACCATCACTGCGGTGACATCACTTCATTGTAACATCTATGCTTGTTAAATTAATGTTAAAATTGGATACAAAACCAATGAATTCCAAATGCTAGATAAATGACATATTCGGAAAGTAAGCAATTTTAATTCTTGCTGGAATTCTTTGTTTATAGTAGATATCTAATAAAGAAATTATTTATAAACTACAGTATTTTATTACATTTATTCAATTCATTCATGTTATATACTTTTAAAAATGCTTTCAGTTTCTTGCCATTCATTATATTGAAAGAATAACAACAACAGCCATGACAATTATTTTTAAATACATTATAAAATTCAGATTGTACCTTTATCATAAATACATATGTAAATTTATTATACGAAATTCTCGAATTATCGTTATGCTAGTTATACTCATTCTTTTAACGTTGATGTTTGACGTTACAATTTTTATTTTATCATGCATAATATCTACTCGATTTTACCTTCACAAATTCATTGCAAGATGTCACATCCAACATTCCGGATATTTTATTTTGAACTTTATATAATTTATTCGCTTTCTCATATAAGTTATTGTAGGCTCGAAAAATATAATAACTGAATAATTGAAAACCTAGTCTAGTTGCATTTATGGTTTAAGGATATAGCTTTCTCCAGAGTATAATGAATAAAAAAATATTTGATTCAATATTTTCTTTCAAAGATGGCAGAAAATATTTTTTAAAATTGCTCTATTTTACGTCGATATCGTCTTGAACTGTCAATTTGAAATTTCATCACAGTTATAACCAGTATAGCGAAGTAACCATGTCGAGAGAGCATTTAGAAATAAATGCTCGGCTCTCTCGACATGGAAATCGATTCTTTAAACATCATTTCCATTACAGGGGGATGATGATTAAAGAATCAAGAGAAAAATGCATTTATAAAATTAATATGTTAATCTAAAACTGAAAGTGTGTGTGTAAAATTAAGTTAATACTGTTTAAAAATGCTTGCAATCCATCATTTTGTGTATCGTTTTTATGGTTTCATGTAGTAATTCAATAGTGAAATGTTTTTTTAATCCTTCATCCATCATCATAAATCTTTACTAGAATTTAGTCATGATTATAAATTTTCTATTTTAAAATTATTGCATAGAATATTGCTAACTCCTCGAGTAATAGAGCACACGCAAAAGGAAGATTTTTGTCAAGGACAAAAAGCATCGAGATATTGTTTACTGCGATATTTAATATCAGAAGTTCTAATATTTACTTGATTTTCTCAATGAAAAGTTTTTGTGATTTATGTTATGACACATTTTTTGTTTCTACATCAAAGTTTTGGTAAAATGTTATTTAGTATTCCAATTTATTAACATCATGTTTTGTCACCAATAAAAAAAAAGTCGAGTTACTTTTTAAATGCATTATAACTACATTGATAAACTTTTTTGTTATCTACCTAACATCCGTTTTGGTTAACTTTATAGATACAACTAAACGATAAAACTTTGTGATAATGTATAGTGATACATACAATATTAAATATTGTAATAAATTTAAAAAGCATAGCATATTTATTTGATTTCATGACTTCACAATTAAGTATTTTTTAAATAGAAATTACTCCTGTCATATTTTAATTGAATTATTTGTTTAAAATTTATCTAAATTTTCATTATTTTGAAAATTATTTTTGTTATGGCTCTTTAAATATCTTGTTAGCACTCATTTGTTATTAATATTAAACACTTTTTCCAAGTATATAACATTAATTCATTCTCGTTAATTTAATTGAATCTTGTTCAAAATTAAATGAAACAAAAACTTATAAAGAATGAAAATTCTAGGAAAATAGAAATTAAATGAATAGAATTATCATTAAATTCGTTGAAAATACGATTAAACATTAACATTAAATGGGTCGAAAATTATATAAAAAAAAGAAAAAAAATGGAATTTGGTAGAGAAAATATCGAAGTGAAAGGTTTATATAAAATTGTTTAAAATTCTGCACTACTCGAACTGTATTTCTTATTCGTTTCATTTTACAAGTTTGCATGGTTTAGTTTTTTGAGGAATTAATAATTAAAAATCACAAATAAAAATTTGATTTTTTTATAAAATCTCACATGATCGAAAATTCATTAGTTCTAAAAATTCTTAAAATTTCTCCAATTTTTAAACGAGAAGATAATTTTTTGTAGACCAATTTTGTATTTTAAAAAATATCGAAGTAAATATAGTATTTGTAAATTCGTTGCATTTTATTAAATTATTTCATTAGATACGTTCACAAGATAAAAATATTTCTAGACAAAGACATCTCTTAGCTTTAATAAGATTAAAATTTGTCATTAAATCGTTATCAGTATTATGTTTTTTTTTTTTTTTTTTTTTTGCATATTTAGTTTTTTTTTTTTTTTTTTTTTTGTAAAGTTTTATGAATTATTTAAATAAAAAAATAGAAAATTAGGATTTTTGTTGCATTGATGATTTTTACATTGAAATCTGCCATTATTTATGAAAAAAACAATTGATAATTCCAATGCTGTTCTCCATTTATGCATACGTAGTATTTATATTTCTTTTTCAACACATCTATTTAAGATTAAAGATACAGTAAATATTATAATTCTAAAGATTTTATCATTCAAATAGTATTTATTTAAATTATTGTTTCTCGCTGGAAATTTTTATAAACAATAGTTTTACAAAATTAAATACATTAATAAGTGTTTCCAGCTGTGCTGCTTATCTGAATTAAAACTAAAATTAACTGAGCAAATTGTCTATATCATTACTTAACTAATCGTAATAAGTATTGAAGCCATAAATGGAACATCAAAAATTCATATCCCTCTAATCTATAGTTTTAAATAAATGAATAAATTCATCGTTATTTTTATCGTGACATTATTTGAAAACCGTTGAAATTTGAAAATCGATCATAATAATTATCAGATTCTATATTTTCGATTTAACAAAGAAAATTGGGGATTTTCAATTATTTATCGTAGACTATTACATATTATTTATCGTTTTAGAGTTCGTGCATATTAACATTGCACGAACTCTAAAACGATTGAAGGTATTCAAAGAATAATTTGCACAAACTCAAATTCCGCATTTTAAATAAGAAAATTTTTTCTAGCTGTAATAATAGTAAACTTATTTTCCTCCCTTTATTATATGCTTTATAACATTATTCTTGGCTCAAGTATCGATTTTATAAGCTATACATCAGACGTAATCCATCTATCGATTATTTGATTTTAAAAGATAAATTTATTTTTTAACGCTCTGTTACCCGTAGTTATGGTACTTACTAACCAAAAACTATCATGCCCAGCTTAGTGTGATCATTCACACACGGTTACCTTAGCAACCTTCAGAAACATCAAATCACAACGATGCAATTTGTCTGCCTTGATGTGGTAACAGTTAAAATCTCTCTGACAATTCTGTCATTCATTCGATTTTTCTTTTTCCCGTCTGGAAAGATTTAGCTGATTTAATTCTCTTAGATATTTCGAACAAAGAAATTAAATAGTCTACCAATATAAAATATTATTGTCTTTTGTTAGTCATATATAATAAACTGTTTCGAAATTTCAAGATTTACATTCTCTGAGTGAATATTTCAATATTGGTGATAGTTTTGAAATACAAATAGCGACATTTGGACATCTAAAGGATTTTTATAGGTAGCACATTTAAGTTGATACGTGCGGTGGATATTAATGTTAATATCTGATCTATTCTTATCTAATATCGATATGTCGTTATAAAAGTCTCATTGAAAACTGATAGAAGCAAACTTAGGGAGATGGTGAAAAATTTTATTACTGCATCATTAAACGATATGCTCTTTAGACTTATATATAGTATAAGATTTTTTTATTCTTTGAAAGTCCATTTTTTCTGTTTATTCGTTAAACGATACACAATATTATTTTTTTCAATATCATACAAAATTATTCAAATTTAGTTAGTTTACAATTTCATAGCAAGATTGTTTCGAGAATTCATGTATCTTATTAATTACCTTCAAATGCTTTCCATATCCATATCATTCGTTATTAAATTTCTATGCCAATGTTTTTGGTATAGAAATTTAATAATGAAGGCTATTGATACCAAAATATAATATTGTATTACAGTTCTGAATATTTTTGCAAAAACGTATATATTATAAATTGAAATTGAAACCTTTCAGAAATTGTTTCAAAAACTTAGATTAATGTAAAAATTATTTATGGATGTTATTAAATTTTCATATTCAGTCAAACAAATAAATCATTGTATTTTTAGTTTCGATTATATGAATTTTAAATTTTTAAATGAAGTACCTGTATACTGATTCTTATATTTCAGGCTTGTTTGACGATCTTTAGCTTTATATTCCAAGAGTTTATATCTACCATTATTTTTCCAAATGATTAAATTTAGAATATCGGTGTTAAACTATCATTCTGGAACGCAATACATATTTTGTAAAGTTTGTCACAAATTTTTAAGCTACAGTAGTTTATTTTGTATTTCTGCCGATTTATTTTAACAAGACTATTTAAGGATTAAAGATATGTTATAATTACCGAAAGTTACGATCCTGGATTTACTTTTAATTTATAGATGAACAAATATAAAAATATTCAGTAAGAAATTTAGCACTTGGATATTATTTACGCTGCAGTTCAAACAAGTATATCTTAAGCTAACAGACAGATTTAAGAAATTAACTTGTAATAATTCAGTTTTATGATTGTTGACATTATTTAATTGTTTACTTTTCTTTTCACAAGAAGAAATGATTTTTGAAGCAATGAAATTAAAATTCCATATTTAAGAACAATGCCAAAATTCATCTTAGCAGATATTTCACATACAGATTAATTGCTTATATAAAGATATGTTGTAAGTGTTTGTATTTTATTGCACGCTCTTATATGATTATTGCACTCCTAAGAGAATGTAACAAATACAATGTATTTTCGATGACGGGAAGAGGCACGAATCATCAGAAAACAGATAATCTGAAAGTTTGATTTTCTTTCCACATTTCATATTACATACTATTCAACATATTTTCTTATTTAACAAAGTTAATTAAAAAAAAATTTAATCTTAAGTTTTTAATTAATTATTATTATATAATATATTAAATAATAAAAATATAACATTTTTTTGTTAAATTTCTCATCGTAATCTCAGATCGGTATAAACTACTAATACTGTATTTTGACTATTGTCCAAGTAATTTAAAATTAATTTTCAATAACTCCTTAAACCTTAATCTATTATTGTTAAATAAGTTACTATATTAAGAAGTTATTCATAAAAGTAAATAATTTTTTTCAAATTGTATCCAGTTATCCAGATCGTACATCCTATGTATTTTTGGTTGTACATTTGTTAATAGTTAATATAAAGTGAATAATAAGTAAAACAAAAGACAAGCTAACTTGTAAGTAAAATCAAGTAAAAAAAATGTAATTGTAGGATTTATCTTTGCAAATTGTAAACCCAATTGAAAAAGATTTATAACAAAGAACATCTTTTTGCATTCACTTATATAAAAAAAAACGAGTTTAGATTTAAAAATAGTAAATAGTTCAATACATCTGATAAAACATTTTGATATCCCATTAAATGATAATTTAATCAATATTAGAATTTAAAACAACGGTTGGAAATACAGACTTGTTGATTAATCATACTTCTTAATCGCACAAAGAATGTGTTTAGTGGCAGCCATTTCAGAGCTTATACGAACTGGCCAACATTCATGATTAGATCAAGTGAAAGGTTGAAGAACTGTGCTCAACGTCAGGACCACATTTATATTTTTGGACGCCCTAGGAGCAACATCATTATGAGGTTCCAAATTGACAAGTCTGTTTCAATTTGGAACCTCAATTATTTCAATTATGAATTTAATATTTAAAAATAACTATTTTATTTTGCAAATATAACTGGGCTGTTTTTTATTTTTGTTTGAGGAGTAAGGTTTTAAAATGCGGCCGCATAGAGAGAGAGGCCCCAGCTTGCGTCTAATGCGTCTTATGGTAAATGCGGCCCTGCTCAACGTGCCAGACTTAAATCCATGAAAAATTTAAAAATATGGCACTGGATCTTCAAGAGGATAAGTTGCTATTTCACTACATGGCCATCTGACTGATAGGAAACATTGGCTGATAATTGTTGAATTGACTGCATGAAAATGCCTCCGACTTTCCACTGGAAAACTCCGAATTGAATCTGGATCTTGCTTGAAATTTCTGTCTTGGTTCGGTCTGCTAATTTCTCTTTCTATTCCAGCTGATTCCTCCACATGTATGATAAGACCTGAAATGATCTTGCTACTAAGGAAGCATCCATAAACTAAATCACAATATTAAAGCATGGCAAGGATAATAGATTTGTGACTATAAATGACATAAGGGGTTATGCAGATTGTGAAGTCACGTTGTAAAAATGATGGTTTTACATTACTATTGTTAAAATTTTTTTTTAAATGCTTAACTATTCGAAAAATTAAGACTGTAATGTAATATATTTGGAGATAAATTTGTTATAAAATGTAAGACATATATAGTATCTAGATATTTATATCCAGTTGTTTGAAGGTTTATTTGAAGTTAAATAATATATGTAACAAAGTACCAGTAAAGTAATTCCTATTTTATGTAATTATTTTATGCAAAATAGGAGAAAAATTTTTAAGTAGAAGGGGAGGTGATCTTCAGATTTGTGACGTCAAATTCGGAATCGGTCTTGATGTGACGAAAAAAAACAAAGGGGAAGAAGATAAAAAAGTGTTAGAAATAGTGTTATGTAATTTATGGATAGTGCCTGTAAGTGGAGTTTGAAAGATGAAATGAATTATATAATACTGACAACAATACTTCAAAATTATATCTGGCTTGTGTTTTATTTTTACTGTACTGCAGGGTAGGCAACCAGTAACCCCGGGCCACATACGGCTAGCATCGCACAAAATATTACAAAATAAATAAATAAAATAAATTCCTTAACCGAGAAAACGAAATACGGCTTTTTACGCCACCTTTTTCAATAAATATAGAAAATGCATCAAATGAACTTCAATTAGAAATAATAGACTTGTGAAGTAATTTAGATTTGAAAGATACTTTCAAAGAAAAAATTTGGTATATTTTTATAAAACTTTTATCGAAGAAAATTTTCCAACTTAAGGAAGTATGCAGCAAAAATTCTATCTCTACTTTCTAGATCTTATGTTGTATGTGAATAGTTTGTCTGCAACGAGTTTAAAAAGTAAAACATGAAATCGGCTAACAGACTCGCATCTCAAAAATAATTTAAAACTATGGAACTAATATTCAACCCAATATTTCGGATATATTATGTTCACATCAGTTCCAGAAATCCATTAAGTATACTTATGTTAATTTATAATTATATATGAATAAATAATTGTGATTTACCCGCATTTTATTTTTTTCTTTTTCTCTTCTGTGCGTCCTGCGTCAGTTCGAAAATTTTAAATGTGACTCTTACATAGAAAAGGTTGCCTATCCCTACTGTACAGTATTTTGAAATTTTTTAAAATTCATATCAGTAATTAATGGTTAACGTGTCAGTAGTGGTTACACATATAAGTTGAAGAAACGTTATTCTAATAAATTTCGGAAGTTTACAACTCAAATATCAGTTGGCTATTTTTACTGATATTACTAGAATGTTGTAATATCTTTAAATACAGAAATATTTAGTGTGCATTAAATTTAAATAATATAAACTTCTATGATTTACGTAACAATACGAATTTTCAAAAAATTTTCAAGATTAAGTTTTATAATTCAATGTATAAAGTTTTTCCTATAATAATGTAGAATTCACATCATCACAATATAATTTTCGAATTCTTAAGGTTAATCTGGAGTACATTCATAAGCTGATATAAATGAATGCTTCTCGTTTTCTATAAGCTTTTGTTGTTCTGCTTGACGTATACAAATAAGTAAAATGGCTTTCACCTGTTCTCCTTTCCCTATTAATTATGGCTAAATATCATATATATTATTTAGAACAAACCATAATCACTGTTGCACAATTGAATTATAGCAGCCATCATTACTGGAAATGATTTTATAGGCTTAAATAATTTATTGCTTTAATTAATAAAATTAACTTTGAGTTTATAAATTCTCTATTGTTAAAATATTATAGTGAAACTATTAACGGCGATTACAAATGTTCATTTATTCTATATAATACAGACTATATGAAAACGAGGGAAAAATTTTAAACTCACAATAAATCCTATTATTAATATTAAAATAAAATTCTTAAAAATAGCGTGTAGGTCATAGTTAGAAATTAAAATCAATTATAGTATTGTATTCTGATTTTTAATTTTCACATTTGACTTTTTAGTTATTTTGCATGAAAAAAGGGGTAAAACTAGTAAAAATTCGACTAATCGTTAGCATCTGTCTGTAATTTTATAGAACGATAGGCGGCAAATCATTAATTTTGAATACAGTTCTGTAGTCTAGCCGGCTCTTGTCGATTTAAAATCTTACCATTGTTACTAATATTGATTGCGAAACTCGAAACTTTAATTAATGATCGTTCACAAATTCAAATATTGTGCGTATTATCTGAAGTCTGTTTATTTTCATTTGTACCGTGTTCGTTGTTTCTCAGTAATGCAATTGCCAGTTGTATAGTACTGTACATAAATATGATATTGTGAGCGAAAAACGATTCAAAATTATATGGGGGAAATATATTCTGACGGTTTTTGAATAGATAATTACTAAGTAAAATAAATATTTAACTTTTCCATGAACTATTAATAAAAATTCATTTTTTTATAACGTGCATTTACTATACTATACAGTTTTCCCGAAAAATAAATAGATTCATTCCTTTAATGGAAGTGACTGCTCTGTCTCCTTCAGATATTTGCACCAGCTGGCAGATTATCTGATACTGATAATCTCATGTTCATATCCGTAGACTAGACAGAATTCCCCACGGTCAAATCGAATGCGGGAAACAGTCAATGCCACTGTATTAATGTTATAAAAAGTTTTAAAAGCAAAAATAGACCTTATCTTCGTTAATAACGATTTATTATAATTAATTTTGATAAATCATAAAAATTGTAATTATTTAGTCATTTTATAACTGGAATTAACTTCTGCTATTTACGATATGACATTTTTTTTTTATTCAGGCAAAATAATACCAATATAACTTTTGTTTCAAAATTTTTTCTATCCGACACTTTCTTTGGTTTCGTAAATTCGAATGAATTTTAAATTTCTAAAATAATGAAATTTATTCTTCCATCAGATTAGTACAAAATTTTATTTTAATAATAACATTTTTCGTCCCCATATAGAATAGCCATTATCTATCTTAATTAGACGCACAATTTTTAAAAATATATCTTTTCGATAATCCAATTTAAAACACGCTGGTAATGGAGATAGATGTCATTTATCATTTCATTCTTTTCTGCATTATGTTTCACCGCACATTGAATTTTTATTTTTTAAACTGGATTTTTTGATATTTCATACGAATAATTTTCTCTAATGAGCCGTGATATACTAATTCTTATACATTCGATTTTATACTCGAATAATTTTCTAGATTAAATTTTAATGCATATGCAGATAAGCTACGAAGAGATGAATTATCGATTGTGAAAATCTTACTCGAAAAATAATATATATAAATTAATATGCTCTAAAAAATAAGAAAAGTAAAAAATGTCACCATCTTCATTTTGTTGAAAACTCCGACAATTGCATATTTATTTTACAGAAAAGCTGATTAATTTCTTTTGCTAATTAGATTTCTTCTTTTGTTCCCCACAAATCTTAATCCAATAACAAAAAATAAAATCTGCTTGATATGATTAAAATTAAAATCGATTTTGGAACTTCATCGTGTAATTCGAATAAAGTTAATAATTACTTTCATCATATTAAACTATTTTAACCAAGTTAAAATTTAAAAAATTGTTAATCCAATTTTATCGAGATTTTTATAAACTTCAAATAACAGATTCGGTTCGATTGCAGTTATATTCCAATTTTAAAATGCTGTACAATTGTGCAAGAAAGCTAAAAGATTTAATAGCATATTTTGCAGAAATGTGAATGCGTTTGTTTATATTATGCTCTTTTATGGTTGAATGTGGTCAGAATGATAAGGTGAGCTGCCATTTATTTTATAGAAAAAATCGATCTATTCATATACTCTGCAGACTTCCGGTCCCCAATTCTTTCCCTTTGTGTCTGGAAAGTTGATAAGTCTCACGTTAGCTGTTGTATATCTATATTTTATATTGTACAAGCACTAGTGCTGTATAAAATATAAAAATTAATAGTTATGTACATTGACAGTTTAATATGCTTAAGAATTTCAAATCATGTTATTTCTTTTTAGCAAAAATGCATAACACTTGATTATAAATATTATATAGCAATGAATGAATAATGTGAAGGAGTTTAAATGACTAGCGTTGTTTTGTATCTTTTTAGATGAAAATCTTGATATTACAGATAACATTTTTTTTATAATTTTTTTCCTCTTACAGATGTTAGAATTAATTAGCGATTGGTGACTATCTGTTGATCGTCAACTTTCCAATCCGTGTGAAATAGATGGAATCTTTTAAGCATGAGTGACACGCTCGATATTGGTAAGTATTCAACGTGTAGTCTATAGTTATTGTTTTTTGAATGATACTGTAACAAAAGTAGAAATCGATCAATGATAACCCTTTCTCCCCAAGGAAAGAACTTTATAGGCTTTTATTTTTACTCTTAGGAAATGGAGAAAAATAGAATAGTGGAGAGTATTGTCTCTGGTTAGTTATTGATTCCTTTTTAAGAAAACAATGAACTTGTCCATTCGATCTCTTAATAATAATAAGTCTTGGGTTGTATTTTATTTTCTCATTTATTGCTTGTACAGTATACTAAAGTATAAAGGAAATAAAATAACCGAAATATGTCAATTGCGCTTTTGGAAGAAAGAGTAAATAATATATTTTTCACTTTAAAGTACCAAAAAGTTTATTATTATTACTTTCGGTGTTTTTGATTACTAATAAAAAAATTACCAAAATGTTGTGTTTTATTTTATTACGAATTTATATATTTTTAATTATCATCAGTCGTTAAATCAATATACAGTATTGTTTTATTCTCATTTTGTTTGTTTTTTGATTAATCTTTGATCTTTTAAAAAATAATAATTTTATAATGTTATAAGTTTGATATACAGTATTTTTTATTAAAATTAAATATACATTCCTTTCCAATGTTTATAGGTGTCATTTTGATTCATTTATCTAAAAATTAATTTTAAATTTGATAACCTTTATTAACCACAATTATTGACAAAATTTTAATATTTTATCAATAACATTAATATTTTAAATTGTTAGAATATTAAATCACATTCAAAATGCCGTATTTTTAATAAAAAAGCTTTAATACTGGAAAATTATCATATTTTGCCTGTTTCATTAATTTTTAATATAAAATTAATTTTGTATAAAATGTAATATTAAAGTTTAGGAAAGTCAAAATTAATAATGATTAATTCAAGTTGCATTTAATAATAATTTTTAAAAGAAAAGTTTTATTTCTGTGATGGATAGTTGCGAAGTAATTAGAATATTAATATAGTGCTGTCAAAGTATAAATTATGGTACTGTATACTTTGACAAAATTAAAAATCTGTTTATCTTTTATTCGTTTTCGGTACTGTATTTCAGTTAATTTTTCTTATATTATCTAACTACATTGAACTATCGGAACTTTATAAGAACGGAAAAATGTAATTTTTGAATAGAATATTCATCTAGTCGTAACCGGAATATCTGATTTATGTAAACAATGAATTCTTTATGTGCGTTCAGGGATACGTGTTTTTGACATTTCTATTCCGACGTTATCATATTTAACCATTTTTCCCCCCTGAAGAAACAGATGGTAATGACATTCTCGTTAAGGGTTCGAAATTTTAACTTCGTTTATTTCTTGATTATTTTATCAGTATGAATAAATCATTAATGAACTAATTGCTAAAAAACTAATTATGGTAGTTTTAAACTCTAATTAAATTTATTGATTTTTCGATATTTTCATCTAATAAAATATACTATACATATGGAAACATCCGTACATAAGGAAACAAAAAAATATGTTTGTTGTAAAGTTTGCTACTGTTATAAAATTGCTATGCATTAATAAATATCGTTTATTTTAAATTAATATACAGTATTGAAAATCACTTTTATGTTTGCCGTGTCTTCATTATTTCGTCACAAATACTGTACTATTTTTATATCAAAATTTTATAATTTCTTGCAGATTATATGATTTTTATAATTTTCGCTCATACCAAAAAATCGATTTAAAATTGAACATCGTTTTACTATTAATATTAATTATGTGATTATTTAATAAAAATTCTAATGCAGTAATAAAGTCGCCGATTCTTTTTACTAAAAATACAAATTATTGTATTAAAATTTGACTAAATACTTTCGTATAAAAATTACTATGCTTAAAAACATTTGATCATTTTTGTAAAAATCGAAAAGTTATGAATTTAATATCCAAATCTTGGATCTTACATAGGATTTTCTGCAAGTAAACAAATAGTTCATTCAAATCAATATCGGTGTAATTTTTACTATTGTATCTACAGGAGGAAATTAGTTTTTTATTGCTGATTTATTATATCAGCGATGTTTTTAATTGATGATTGGTGAACTTAATTCAAGAAATGAGTAGATAACTATTTTCGTTCATCCGCTTTTGAAAATCTACATATTATTTTAGAGAATGTTAACTGACCAGAGATAATGACCATATACCTACCAGATCGATGAAGTTAATAAAGAAAGCAGTTAACTACATTAGGGTCAGAGGACATGACAGTAAGCTGCTGTTTTCTGCTCACTCCATTCTTGCAGAAGTACCCTAAAACGAAATACAATATTGTACTTATTGTAAAATATATTTAATATACAGTATATATATATTAAACAATTTATCATTGTTATTATTATTATTTTTATTTGTTGAATTGTTATTATTATTATTTTTAGAATTGTTGCGAAAAATATTCGGGGATATTATTTTTAATCTAAATATGTAATTGAAATTGTCATATATATATATATTTTTTTTTATAATGGATTTTATATTTTAAGAGATTGAATTTTTTTTTGTTATATTGTGAGTACAAATTCAATTAATCATTTTAATTTATTAAACTTTTAAAATTGCACATTAAACTTAATTGAAAATAATATAATATAACTACAATAATTTTAAATAAATATAACGTATTAAATATTATATAATAATTTGGTTTTTTTAGAGAATGGTATATTGAGTTTTACCAATCCCAACTACCATTTGGATCCATCAGATGTCAATAGTAATCCAGAGCCCATTATTGATTCTGATTCCTCAGATCATACTTTTGATGAATTATATGAAGAATTAGATGCAGTTTGTCGTTTTAGTAATAAATCATCAATTAAAAGTCGACATAATTATGCCAAACTTGATACAGTGTCTATGGGTGTTGAACCAAATCCAGATCCATTAACAGGTTTAGAAAATACTCCATTATTAAAATCGGATATAGAAAATAATATGTAAGTTTTATAAAATATTTTTAATATTTAATTTCTTAATTATTTAAAAATCAATAAACTTAATTATATTTTTAATATGCATTTATATGCTAATAATTTAAAATATTTGTAATTATCAATAAAGTAACATCTAACATTTTTGGGGTCAAGAAGTGCTGGATTTTAAGATGTTCAAAATTTTAAAACAGTATTGTATTTATTAATAAAAAAATATTGAAGTAAAAATATGTAAGTGGATAGATAAAAAAAAATTTTGAAGAACAGCAATAATTTTATATTTTTATTTTAAATATAAAATAAAAATATAAAATTATAATCTTTAAAATGAATATTCAGTTATAAGTAAGTGATCATATGTTCTTTATTTAAGAAGCATTCCTTCATTGCTATATCCTTTAGATTTTTTTTTTCTAAAATGGCCATTTTATTTTTTGTTTTGTGAATTGAAATAGTAAATTAAATACTGGCATGCAACAGATGGTCCACAGAAACATGGTACTATCATTTTCTGTGAGATTGTCATGTTTCTGTGTTATGTCACTTATAAAAAGATCGAAGAATGACGACAAAATGACGCATCCTACCAATACAGATGGGTTGGACTTTTTAAATATTTCACAGATAAAAACATATTATTTAAAAACACAAACAAGCAAAATTTGATTATTTTTATCATTGAATTTTGCTTCTGTCTCCCTTGATATAATGCCCCCCTGAATGGGTTTATTCATTAGTGAATAATATAAGGACCACTGAGAAAATCCAATTAAAAATCAAAACATTAGAAGCATATATTTATACCAAATCCAATTTTGATATGACATGTATAAAGTTTTATGAATTTTTAAACCATAAATCTGATTTATTAAAAAAAGTTCATTCTTGTGAAAAATATCAAAATTAAATTTTTTTTAAAGTATTAATATAATTGTTTAAAATGTTGCATTGTTTATTATATTTTATAATAAATATTATAAGACTTTTCAGTTTTTAGTGAAACAAATAAATGCAACCTGTTTTTGTTATTATGAAACAATTTCTGATTTGTCCTTTATTTTCTCCAAAAATATATGATCATCATAGTTATAAGACAAGATTTTTTTAGCAGAAATAATACTATATACCTAATGCTATGATAACATATTACTTTTAAATTTTACATTCTGCTTATAACTTTAAATGTTTTAAAATACTATAACTATGGTTTCTAGCACTGTTTGCAGTAATTAAGCATTTCTATATTAAATAAAATTTTAATATCAAAAATGTTTTTGATCGATTTCTCAGTCCTCTTCAGTTGATTTACAAAAGAATAAACAAACAAAATAACATTTATGAAACTTTTTAAAATTGATTATTTGTTAGTTAGTAAAATAATAATAAACTATTATATAACTGTTTCACAAAATTTTTTATATAATAATAATAATAATAAATCACAACTACATAAAGCTATAGTCTTGGCATATAGAAACATCACACCATTAAATCTACAGAACAACACTTCAAATCCAATAGACAATATTGTACACATACAAGAAAAGAAAACGTCCTGGAGTAGAAAGGAACTCCATGGCAGACACCCACACGACCTTCAGAAACACTTCATAGACACCAAAGTGTCAAACAGCTGGTTAGTCAGGGGGGATCTATTTACAGAAACAGAAGGATTTGTAATAGCAATACAAGACCAAGTAATAAACACAAAAAATTACAGAAAATATATACTGAAGGACAGCACATTGACAAACGACACTTGTAGGAAATGCCACATAGCACCCGAAACGATTCAACACATTACGTCGGGTTGCAAGCTGCTTGCACAAACAGATTACCTACACAGACACAACCAAGTAGCAAACATAATACACCAAAAGCTTGCAACCAAATACAAATTAATAAACACGCTCACTCCTTATTACAAATACATACCAGACACAATCTTAGAAAACTCGACACACAAGATATATTATGACAGAACAATCATAACTGACAAAACCATACATCACAACAGACCAGACATCACTCTCATAGACAAACAAAACAAAGTTACCTACATTATAGACATCTCTATACCCAACACACACAACATCCAGGATGCATTCACCCAAAAAATTAGCAAATACACAGAACTCTCACAAGAAATTAAGCGTCTTTGGGGAATGCAAAAGGTTTTAACAGTACCCATCATTCTATCCTCAACAGGAGTAATTCCCCACACACTACACAAAAGCCTCGGAACATTAGATTTACACCCCAAGACATATATAACACTACAAAAGGCATCACTACTCAATACATGCAACATAGTAAGAAAGTTTCTCAGCAACACAGACAGTTAGTTAATATACAACTAAAACATCTCAAGTAACTATGTCTTGACTCTTGTCCGACATAGCACTTTTGCTCCGGAGTTATTTTTACTACAAATAACCAATTTTTAACCAGAATAGTAGCTTGCATAAAGAATCTATAAAAATGTTATATAGATCAAAAAATAAAAACATTATAAATGAACAATATAGCATAGAGATCCTGGCAACATGGGTATACAGTGTATAATTAAAAATAAATTATAAATTATTATTACTATTATTATTGTAAATGCATAAATTATTTTTATTATTATGTTTATTTTTATAATATCAACTCAATATAAGTTATTTTTGTTTTTAGTATAAATAATATATCATCATTCAAAAAATATGATAATCTATACAGACTACTAAGTCATTATATGACAGTTTTTCTGATGCAGATGTAGTATTTCCAACATTTTTTAGTTTCAAATTTATGCAATCCCTAACAATCATGATCAGTTAGCAAATATAGATTAATTATTTTATTCTTCCGCTAGGCCTCTTTCTATATTTCTGATGATTTTAGTGCACTGACTGATTTTTCTCTTCTATTGAAGATGAAAAAGTCCTCTTCAACAGAAGAGGAAAGTCAGCTAAGTTTTGATTTGTCTATCTTTTTAAACTGTTATGTGAACAATAATTCTTTGAAGATTCAACATGTTATATCTTTCCATTTTCTGCAGTGAATTGAAATACTTTGTTAAGAAGTATTTTGCTATAATTACGACAAGACGTGAAATGACCAAATTTAATAAGTTCAATGAGATCAAACTAATTGTATAGCATTCAGAATCAAGTTAACATAGAAACAGAAAGGAGAAAATCTTAGCAAGACTTTGTATGGGGATATGCTCTATAAAGAAACTTGCTAGGACAAATTACTTTATATTCAAGTGCCATTATTACCATTCATCTTTTTTTAGGTTTTCATCCATTAAGCAATATTGATGACACACTATCTTTTTTTAGGTTTTCATCCATTAAGGAATATTGATGAGTGACAAATAAATTTATCAACTGATTTATGATCTTAACTGATTTTCATTCTTTTTAACTGTATACTTATGATGATACATATTTTGGTAGAATGCCCTTATTTTAATACCTGAAGTTTACAGAATTTTTAATCATTCTGTTTTGATCTTTTAAATCTTTTTTGGAAAAGTGTTTAATTAGATATTTAGATATTAATATTTATGTAACATTTAATTTTTCTTTTAATACATTTTGATTTATTTTTACATGAAATTGACATTTTATGCCATTTTTATGAATTCAATTTTTACATTTATGTCTTTGATGGAAGTTTTGCTTTTATTATTTGCTTTGTTGTCTAGTTTTTATCAAAAGGGTATAATGGCCAGCAATTAGCTGATTTCAAAGTGCAATGTATTACTTAATAACTTTTTGAAAAAGGTTTGGATAGCTTGTGCTCTCCTAAGCTTTTCCTTATTAACAGCTTGCAAGTTCAAGCTTATTTTGAAATATTGTTCCATGTGAAACTTTTATTATAATTTGATTCTATAGAGTTTGAAAATTGTTCTAATTTTGTACATGAGCACATATAATCCAAAATTTGTATTTCACATTTTCAAATGTCATCTCAACTTACATGTATATGTTAAGAAATATTTGTTCTTTACTTTTCATATACTTTCAAACTGTAATTATTTTAATTTCAAGATATAAAATTTCTTAAGATTTTGAGAATATTACTTTATATATTCAAAACAGAATGGAAAAATTGACTTGATAGTTGCTAAAAATTTTTTGTAAAAACATTGTTATTTATAGATAATCCTTGACTTAAGATATCATTGACATACAACTGTTCATATATAGGAGTGATGTAATCAGTAAATTCCATAATTGAGGAATTTACAGTAATAATTCTTCATTCACCTAATGTATATAAAATATACCATAGGTAACTCCCAAAATTCTGTGATTGATCAATATAATTCACATAGGTATGAGTCCATGTGCCTCTGATTTTCCAATAGCATCCTTTTTGTATCTAGTTTATATAGTTTTTATATTTGCTAAATTTATCATAATAATGTCCTAATAAATATTGAACACTATACATTATCGATTTATCATATATTATATACATTGGGCATTTATACATTATCAATAATATAAGACTTTTTACTGTAAAATCTAAATCTAAATGTCAATAAGATAAATTAAATAATTTATCTTATTGAATAATTTTATTTTAATTTAAATTAAATAATAATTTATCTTAAAAATAACCAATAAGATAAATTAAATAATTTATCTTATTGAATGTATTGAAAGTTATCTTATTGGTTTTTTTTATTTAAATGTTAGTAATGAGAAATCTGAAAATTTAGGACGTTTCTGACTTTCAACCACTCCAACCTATGACTTTGGGGTTTGAACTGAACCTGTTATAAGTTGTTGACTTATATTTGCTGTTATATAGATGCAAACCCTGATAAGACATCATCTGCCAATAGAAACGTCTAAACAAATATTCGTTTTTGTATTATATTTGTTCTCGTTAATCCACCATGGGCATGTAAGGTAATTTACATCCCGAAGTTCACAGTACTGTATATACAGTATTATAAATAAAAGCATCTGAGTTTTCTTAACACATCCTAAGATATGCATATAATTTGATATCTTTTTTAAAGTTAGATTATGTTGTTTAAAGTTTTATGAGATTATGCATTTCCTGATTATCATAAATTATGTTTAATGGTTTTTATGATGAATAAAAAGAACATAATACATGACAGTCAGGAAATGAATCTGGTTTCCAAATGTAAATGAAAGATTGTTATATGAAGATGAGAGAAAAAGCAATAATTTAAGAAATTTTATTAATCATAATGACAAATAATGTAAAAATTTAACAAAATCTGATCATTTTAAAAAAATAAAAATTAATCTTATTAAAAGAATTTTAAAATGTAGTGACATAAGAGTGTGAGGCTATCATATAATATAAACTTGTGAGTATTGTCTTAAAGAGAAAGAGGAACTTATCATTTGATAGAAGATTACAATAACAAAATTCCAAAGTTCATTTGAAAGGAAGTTAAGAAAACAATTTAATAATTATTCATCATTGGTTTTGATGAGAGGAGAGGAATCAGATTCTTCCAATTCAATTTAAACTCTACATGACTGTACATGACTGTATATGGAATTGGTAGGTTTTCTAGAACTCATCAAAGAAATATTGAAGTCAGTGATGAGTCCTTAGAAGAGTTGTCAGATTGTAATTGTGTGAGAATTGCATGACAGATGTAAGTTGAAATTGTGTTTTTCAACATGAATGAAATTCTGCTGTCCAAATATGGCTGAAATATTCTATGCAGCACATGGATGGGAGCTGTTGAGGTTTGGGATAGGAGGAATTAGCTCAGAAACTTATATAACAAATAAAGATAATAGATTTATTTAAATAATATAATAATAATAATAATATAGTAAAGTGTTGATTAAACAATGCAATTCCAGCCAAACTTAGATATAGTGAAAGGAGATTGAGATTACTAAATAGATGAGAGAGCTATTCATCCTGCCAAGAGCACATGCCTAAGAGAGAGAGAGGGGGAAATTATTTTAATTTCCTTAAATATCCATATTCTTATATGGCACTAGTTATCTCCCTTCCTCTAAATTAGACTACTACCAGATGGGACAGGATAGTTTTCTTTTAACTCTGCATTTCTTTTGTTTTTCTTTGATAGAAATTAGAAAATCATTGATTCTTCTTTAATATTCAAACATGTCTGCCTGCTCACTTTTTTGTGACAAAGAATCAGTACTATTTATTTGTTTCGAAGACAAAACTTCTGTCTTTCTTTTCTCACATGGAACAAAGAACTTACATCATAAAAAGAGTTCCTAGTCCATGGGTAAATGATAAGATTTTGTTGGCTTGTAATTTATTTTCTTTCTTTTTCCCTCTCTCAGATATTCTAAAATAAATGATTGATCATGACATCAGAAAGACTCATTACAAATGAAACTTAAAATTTTAGAACAAAATATAAAAATAAACTAAAACTACATATTAAGCTAAATTAATAATAATTTTATATTCCAAGGTCCTTGCAGACTTTACAACTGTGTGAGCATGAGTCAAGAATCTGTTATGTATGTAGGATCCATAAATAGTAATTAATAGTATTAATAATCATCCATTAATAGCAGAAAATTATATTAATTTTTATATTAAAAATGTAAAAACAAAAAGGAAATGAAACCCTCCTCTAAATTGTTGATATGTATTTCAACTTGAATGGAGGAAGGAGTCAGACATGGAATAACATAACCATGGGAAAGAAGAAGAAAAACAAAAAGGAGAAGTCTCCAAGAAATGGAAGTATAAATACAGAGAAAAATAAATTCCCAAGAAATAACAATAATGAGAATACAGAAGACAAGAAAGCCTCTAAAAAAACGCATAGAAAAGAGGCAAATAAAAATTAGAAGAATTAAGGAACTAAACAAAAAGCAAACAATTAAGAAAGTGCAATGTTTTCAAGGAAAATCCAGATTGGAGTCTTCCATTTCTTCTTTCTAAGAAAACACATTTCTCCTTCAGGTATGTTTTGGTTGGGAAGTGCATCCCCCAGTAGATACAATCCTTAATATGTCTGCTTCATTTCCTTTATAATGCAATATTTCTTATATAATAAATTCTTTTTAATTTTTTCTATTGTATCTTTCATGTCTTTATTTCTCCTGAGTTCTGTAACCCTTTTCCACAGATCCTTTTGCATCCTTAAATTGTTTGAAACCATTCTGTTTGATAACTAATACAAGTATTGGCTACAATCCTCATATGTATTAGACAAGTTGTGATTGTGTTTGGCTACTATGACAATCTGTACAGTATATATAAAATGTTAATTTTTTCTTTAAACATTATTGGATTTACGAGTAGAGATAAACTCTGAAATTATGAATTAGATATTATATTCTCTCTCTCTGAGAATGTCCTGAATTGTATATGCAAATTTATTTTATTTATTGATACATGTTCTTAAAAAACACCACTTAAACTCAATTATGGGAATAATATTAAGTGAAATCTAGCACTTACTGCAGGTTGAGTAAAACACTCTTTCTTCTAATAATACGTTCTTTACTTTGCTAACGTTTTTGGCATCGTTACCATCTTCAGGCTATGGTTCGTTCTAAAGAATGGTCAATTCGAACACAATAACAATTCTGGTGTAGAATTATAGTAAGATAAAGAATTAAACTTAAAAATATAGAATTAAGTTGCTAAGCAACTGTTTCAAAAGTAGTCGGAGGTTTACGTAAAATTATAATGCTAAATATGTAAATATACGTAAAGGAAAGAAAGAGTTATGATTACGAAAGATTAATATTGAAAAAAGTGTTAAAAGATAAAAATAAAAATAAAAGCAAAAATAAGAATAAAATAAAAGATGGTTCTGTTACAAAATATAGGTACAGTATAGAATATAGGTTACGAAATATAGGTATAGAAATATAGTAAAAAATATACATACATTTCATAACAGAACCATCTTTTATTTTATTTTATTCTTATTTTTGCTTTTATTTTTATCTTTAACACTTTTTTCAATATTAATCTTTTGTAATCATAACTCTTTCTTTCCTTTACGTAGATTTACATATTTAGCATTATAATTTTACGTAAACCTCAGACTACTTTTGAAATGGTTGCTTAGCAACTTAATTCTATATTTTTAAGTTTAATTCTTTATCTTACTATAATTCTACACCAGAACTGTTGTGTTCAAATTGACCATTTTTTAGAATGAACCGTAGCCTGAAGATGATAACGATGCCAAAAACGTTAGCGAAGTAAAGAACATTATTATTACAAGATAGTGTTTTACTCAACCCGCAGTAAGTGCTATATTTCACTTAATATTATTTTATTTGAATTTAAAATTTCATTTGCAAGTTAGAATAGGCAATATAAGTTTTCTTGAATTGACAAATAATTATCTGTATTTTTGTTAATTGAAAAGTTAATATAATTGATAAGATTCTTTTGTTAAATATTTGTTTTACCAATTCAATATATTTATTAAATGTTTTCAGTTAATTTGACACACTTATTGTTAAATATATTTTTTTTATATCTTAATTATATCACAGATAATTGGGGCAGAAATTTTTCTACATAACAATTCTGTATAAGTCAAAAAAAATTTTTTAAACAAAATTTTTAACAAAAAATAGATGGAGTAAGTCAGGGATCCTCCCTTTAAAATTTCAACGACCCCCTGGGGGTCAATGAAATTTTAAAGGGGTCTATTGGGGGTTGATAGCCGAATATGCACTGGCAATTGATCGGTATAATCAAGATCAAGATCCCATTGATTACAAAAAAATTTATTAATAAAATCGATAATTAATTGTTTATTGATATAAAGCTATAAAATGTAGTAAGGAAGAAATGATATGAAATAAATATAAGGGAAAAAAATACACTAAAATTATTTAATATATTTTAAAAACCAATAATACATTTTTAATTTGCGATTATCTGTTATTGAAAAGGATCGCATTTCCTCAGAAGATATATTGTTATATACAAGCCATTTGCAAAATTTAAAAGAAGATTTTAATGTTCGCTTCCGAGACATTGAAAATTTGAATGTGCCTGCATATAGATCATAGAACTGCTGCACTGTGATATATCTGATTTTGATATTATGATACAAGAAGAATTGATTGTATTGAAGGAGGATGTTGAAGCACAAGTCTTATTTGAAACACATGGATATGCTAAGTTTTGGAATTTAAAAGTCATCCGAAAGAAATATCCCCAAATAAAAGTTGTTACCTAACCAGCATTATTGACTTTTCCCTATTCTTACCTAGTGGAAGCAGGCTTTAGTCCAGCCAATAATTTACTATGGAAAACAAGAAACAGGTTGAATATTTTTGAACGAGGTGATTTAAGAATTAAGTTAAGCAATTTTATGCCAAATATTAAAAAAATTGCATCAATACATCAAGCGCAGCCATCACATTAATTAATATCGAACTTTTGTGCAATTAGAATCTGTGATTTTGTTTCTGAAAACTTTTTTATATTTGTAAAATTAAAAATGATAATAAGTACAAAAAATAATAAAACATAAATCTAATAAACTATTTTTTTAAAACTTTTGTTCATATTCTTAGTCTAATTGTTATCTTTAAGTTATTTATGTACAATTATTTATATTATGAT